>JAGDQP010014573.1:0-12000 GCA_022664845.1 Lepisma saccharinum | reverse complement strand
CATCTTGGGACTACAAAATCCTATAAAAGATTATATATGCGGACTACTGCGTAGTTCCCGCCATTGTAAGGTCATTATGTTGCTGAAGAAAGAAGGATTTTCTGCTCTGCGCTTCTACGAGTTTCATGTAAAGTTACTTGTGACACTGGTTTGTTTGTAAAGATGAATTACAACAAAGTTTTCATGATCAAGAGCATTTTAGCAATATGTAGTGTATTTTACAAGATTAATTAAATTTCGATAGAAAATGGCTTCTGTTGTGCCTTTCTATAGATTGTCTTTGTAGGATGACTCCCTCTATATGTCTTATGTCAGAAAACTTACGATACCCTTGGAAGTTTTCTAAAGAGTTAATGGATTTTTGTTTCTGATTGGTTAAAACGAACGAATTTGATTGGATCACAAAAACGAGAGCGAGTGTGGAAGGGGGCATGAGGTTTGTCTAACCGCATGCCTCTGTTCGTGATTTTTTTTTGATATAACGGGATCTCTGTGCCAGTTTGTGTGTTGTTCAGTGTATTCGTGATCAAGAAATAGTCAAAGTTCATTAAGTAACATATTAATTTCCACCAATATTGTGTTAATTCTTCTTGTGGTTTACAATTGTGTACGAAGAATTTGTGTAAAGATTAAACTAAAGTTTAATGGAAATAGTATATGGAGTAGTGAAAAAAGGTTCTTTGAATCAGGTATACCAGAGAAATGTGAATAGGAGAGAAAAAGAAATTTCTTAAAACATTCTGGAAGTAGAAACTGGAAATACTTATGAAATATCGACAAACCTCATGCCCCCTTTCACACTCGGTCTCGTTTTCGTGAACCAATCCAATTCGTTCGTTTTAATCAATCAAAAACAAAACCCCATTAACTTTTAGAAAACTTCCAAGGGTATCATAAGTTTTCTGGCATAAGACATATAGAGGGAGTCATCCTACAAAGACAATCTATAGAAAGGCACAAACAGAAGCTATTTTCTATCAAAATTTAATTAATCTTGTAAAATACCCTACAAATACAAAGAATGAAAGAACTGGGTAAGTCAATCTAATGACTTCCAAGATTGCAGTTCCAAATGATAATGACAGACACTGAAGCTCTTTATATGAGACCCCATAGTAGAAACATAATTACAACATAATGTAAACTGCGTTGTTACGACATTTGTTGTTTCGTCATTGTATATTACAGTATATAACAGAACTGCGGAAAAGAATTTGAAGGTTATTTAAGTAAGGTCTTTAGGAAACTTTTGGCTCACGCCGTATGGACGATGATGGGAGAATTGGTGAAATCAAGAAAGTGGGAGGAAACGGGTGAACCTCGAGAAAATACATGCACACGGCGTTTGTCCACTACAAAGTCCACATGGCTTGAGTTAGAATCGAACTGAGAACCCCAACCACCAGAGATGAGCGCTATCTCTACCACTGAGCCACCGCGGCCCATCTGCTACAATGGAGGTCTTTGTTAACGCTTATCGGAAAATCGGTGTTTATCCATGCAACAGGGATTACTTTCCTGATTGTGACTTTGCGACACTCAGTAGACAGCGTTAGCGTAAATACATCAGTCAAATAAACAGTTTCTAGGTATTTCAAGATCTGAAACCTGTCAGTCGTACAGATATTAGGGCTCCTTCCTATGTGAAATTTGAAGATAGATGAAAATGGAAAATATAGTCTCTCTGGAACCGCAGAGAGTATTACATCGTCGCCCTACGCTCGGGTATCCGCCAGCACTAAGCGTCGTCAATAATCAAGTCAAGCAGGCGCATCAGCTTTCAAGGTGCCTAAATATACCAATGCTAAAACATGGTAACGTCTAGTCTGTGCAGGAGAGTCAAACAGTGAACAAACAGATGAAGAAGTATTTTCATTGCATTTCGATAGTTAGGACGTGAGTGATGAAAAGGATGCTGGAGTTAAATGTTTATTATGCGGCACTTGTATTCTGAAGTTCACCATGGAGAACAATGGGTTCAATGCCTATGTTGTAACCGGTAGGAACATGAACATTGTGGAGCTACAGATTCACATTTCGTCTGTCTACAGTTTCGGAAATCAAAATAATAAGGTATATTCATATGGGTATGTATGGGTTTCATATTTAGTGCCGTTATTTTTTTTATTACAGTTTTATAGGATTTTAGTTTTGCCCTAATAACTACACTAATACTATAAATACACATGTCTACAACTTATGTACGTGATGGATTAATACATAATAGCTATATTTGCAATTTATTCATTCCGTTATCTTCCTTTATTTTCTTTAATACAGCAAAATAAAAAAATGGCCTCATATTCTGTCTCTTTATATATAGTGTTTCCCAGTCACTTACGTGAAAACTTTGGGAGGTGGTTACTCATACCAAAATAAGATTAAAAAAATCCCTTGAAACATGGGTCTCAAAACGCTTCGTGTTTTATTAATTTATTTGTCTTTCCGACATCTTTGGCTCAGACCGGGATGGAGTAGGTAGAGGATTGGGAAGGTATCAGCCATGGCTTTACTTAAGTTACTATTCATGAATTCACCTGATGAAACTGAAAGAAACCCTGCAAAACTTCAGTCAGGATGGAAACATGTGGGGTTAGAATCCGCGTACATACCAATTCTAAGTATATGACTTTATCGTCTGTTCCATGAGAGTTGAACTTCAAGCCAAGTAACTACTTACAATGGGAACTGAAATTAATGTTCTTCATAAATCAGAAAATGAGTCACTAAAAGTAAATCATGTATTTGACTGTGAATTTGTATTAAGATAGGGCATCGAACAAGATAAATGTAGATGCCATGGGGCGAACAGCGTTTCCAACTTGATATGAAGTTCTATTGTTTCAAATGACACTATATCGGTTTAGTCAATCTCCGGAACGAGTGGAAATAAGAAAAAATGCTGAAACGTGCATTCGATCATTTTGAGGGGCTAATATTTTTTGCTAGAAAGTTCCATCTCTCACCGTCAGGGGGCTAGGTGGGATGCAACTAAACATTCTAACTGGTATGGGGATCGGTGGGTTATAGTTGGAAACTTTTTAGCCAAAAATATTATCTTCTCAAAATAATGGAATACGCGTTTCAACTTTTTCTGATATTTCCATTCCGGAGATATAAGGGCGGGAACAGACTTTATGGTCACCATGTATATATAAAACAACAAATAGTATAGAATGGATCGGACGTCATTATTCAATTAATCTTGCGAAGCAAGCTTTGAGCGTTAACTAGTCGTCATGTTTCAGTTATCTGTAATTTATGACTATCAACTAAGATTGTTAATTCTCAACTAATTACGCAGTAGTCAAGCATAGAAGTCCCATCTAAGCAGCATTCTTGAATCATAGAATTTACTCAAACACAATATTTGGTTAGATATTTGATTTTGATTTTCTAAGGAGACACGTCCTACATCATTATTCGTAAGATATTACGTCATTTTGCCCGCATCAGTTTTGGGTGCTTCTAGCTCCAAATCTACGAATATTTTTTGTAATTCTTATAATAAATTGCCTTCATTCAGAGGATTCCAATCTCCCATTTATGTCACCACTTTTTAAAATCCCTGTGCGTGATATCTACACAAGTAATTAGAAATGATTATAAGTTTCAAATTGTGTGTGTGTAAATGAATATATGATCACTTGGGTATCTGACGTCTGAATGACATTAAGAAGATGATTCGGGATTTTCAGTAAATATTTTACAGTATTTACACCATTAATACTAAACTATCTTAGCTTTAATTTTAAGATGTCTGTAGTAATGTAAATGTCAAATATTTGCGATTAGATTCCTAACTAATTGTACTGACATGCATATTTCTTAAATTCCATAACTGAACATCAAACTTCTCTAAATTTCATAGTCTTTAATGTTTTCTTTTTCAGAATTAACATAGACTAAATGTTTTTCACTGATGCAGAACAATACCACCCCCCTCCATTTTCCAAAAACAATCCTATCTAAAGTAAACTAATTACTTTTCAGTAGTCCAATAATATGCGGAGCTTGCAGTACTGGCCAATGGAAGCGCGCAATAAAATATTATTTTATTTTTCTGATACGATATGTACAATCTCGACCTAAAATTTGGATTTACTCAAATTCAAGGTTGATTAGTCAATAGCTAAGCCCTTCTGAACTAATATTTGTTTGTGTGTGTTAATTCATGAGATCATTTTATCTGGAAAATGTTTAACCTTCTCTGGAGTAGCCTGTATAATAGTAATTTCTGTTGAACTTGTTTGTGAATCCTAGCAGCACAGGGATAAAAGGCTGATATCGGGCCTATACTGGGCCAATATGGATCATTTTTGGCCGTTCTGATTAAACACCGATTTACATTGTCGTAGTACGATATATCGACATTCAAAACTATTCCTGAAACAAGAGAAACGTGTTGTACTTTATCCAGAAAAACGTGAAACAACTTGGAAGATTAAATAAATAAGCTTAGAGAAATATTACTGTTTGAAAATGTCAAAACTTTTAAATGCTTCCTGCTTAAAGCCATCCTGTAATTAACAACAGACTGCAATGTCACCACATTCTATATGTGAGTTAATGAAATGCGTAATTGACATTATTTTTCATGCATGGGTCCGTGGCAGAGTGGATAAGACAACAGACAACAAATCACAAGATTGCAGGTTCGAATCCGGTCGCAGATGAGTGAGAAAATTTTCAAGTATAGATGAAGACGAGAAAATAAGCAAGATAAACGTTTTTTCTAATACTACTGAAAAACATATATGAAATTCCGTTTATTAAAATAGTAAATGCCTCTCAACGATCAATATCGTTACCAATTGGCATCAATATCGACAAAAGGGTTTGCCATTGGATAAAAGGATCGTTCGAAATCGCATATTGTCCGTTACTGTTATCGGTCGATTGATATTGATGTACTATAGGGAAAGATACCCCACATGTTTAAATAAAAGATACTCGAAAACTTCCAATCTTAGCCACGATTGTCCAATGGCTACGGTTGTGGGGTTCAGTATAGCATTACAGACTATCCTGAATGAGATTTTGTGGAGTTCTTGCTTTTTTACCCAGCCGATAAGATAGTATCTAAAGTAAAGTCTTGTCCGTTACCTTCCTCATTCTGCTACTTTATCTCTCACATATGACGGGGGGACACAGATGCATGTGCAATTTATTGCAAATACATACCGACCGGCCGTGGCTTAGTGGTAGAGTATTGACTTAGCATTCGGGATATCCCAGGAACGATCCCAGCGTCCGCCTAGCCTGACAGGTTATTCCAGATTTCCCCCCCAATCACATGAGGCAAATGCCGGCATGGTACCTACTAACTAGGCCCTGGCCAACTACCTTGCAACATGCTTTCCTTTACTCCGGCCTGAGCCTTGATGACTGAAGACCATAAATAACTTCAATTAAAAATATAATTGAAAAATGATATATAAAAATATAATGAAATAATAATAAAAATAACTTTGTTTCTTACTGATATAAAAATTATTGAACGTCATTTTTGGCATGATGAAAGAATCTTAGGATTGTATAATTACAATTTGGAATTTTAAAGGGGTTTTCGAAAATGCTACAGGCATGCTTCCATCCACTGAATTTTACTGGAAATTTTCAACATAAACGGTGGACGTTATGCAACACACATCGCCGTGCTATTATGTGGGTTATCTAATTTCAGGTATGTTAAAGAAGATACGTTGTAACAGAACACCACTTTACGGTCGAGGAGTGGAAACAACCCGATTAAAAATATAACTTACAGAAAAGAAACAGAAAAGCACTCAATCATAGGTGAGGTTACATTTACGATATTAGCTAAATCTACGTGATCATATTTCCACACAAAATCAGCAAGAATTCTTACGAAATCAGAGTAAAAAATGTTTCCGATAAAAGAAAAATGAACCTTGTATTTTTTTTTTTCATGGTTTCTTGCATGACAAAATTTTACTTACTGTACTACCATGTGTTAACTTCTAAGATCAGACAACAAATTAATGAAACTTAAAACTGTTCTTTAATGTAATCTTTTTATATTGTATAGAGAGCACAAAAACTACATGTCTATTACAATTAAACATGATTTATAATTGAATTTGATAGTGAAAAAAATGAAAGTAGAATCTTTTCAAATATGGAGCATTTTTCGGTCATTTTTATTTCCAATTATAGGCTAAAGTGGCGTAAGAACTTCAGAAGTTGAAGGAATGACATATTTTGGCAAGCCCTCTTCCGGACATAGGGATGATCAAGCTAGTCGCCAGGGCTTTCGTTTAAGTACCAATTTTAATAATTTGAAGAAAATTAGGGAAAATCTGAGTCAGAGTACTCGGTAGCAGGAATCCGATATTTTTTCACTAATTATTGAGGATCGCGTTCTACATTTGATTTATTAAAACTACTGTCTGCAAGTGTTTCTGTCAAATAAAAGAATTATATATCAACTCTGATATCAAAACGTTGTGATTTAGGGGAAGCATTGGGAACTATTATGCAGAATCTTTCGTCTACTTGTAACTCTTAGAAAATGTCCTACATGATATTTTCAACGTCACATGAGTTTTTTCGTGCTATAGTGTATAGTTTAATCTTGTTAAGCATTTCACATTTGTAAAAAGAAAAAATCAACCAAAATCCAGAAAAACAAAAGGAAATGCACAGGCACAGATAGTTACTGAAACGCCCCATTCATTCATTCTTCAGGTGGAAGAAACCAAACTATACAAAAGAACGAAAGATGAATCTGAAAAGGCATCTGTATATATAGGGAGAGAGAGAGCGAGAGCAAAAGAATGAGAAATAAAAACAAGTTCAGAGACACAGTAAATGAATAATGCCAGAAAACTTGAGTCTTTAAGATGTTACTCGTCTGGAAGGATTGCCATGCCATTTTCATTGCATAAAAACAAGAAAAAGGGCAGAAGCGAATACAGAAGAAAAAGAGAAAATGTTTCCTTCAGAAACCACTAACTGAGTGAATGAAATCAAAAGAGAATAAAAAGAAGATGAGTAAAGAGAACGAGAAAGAAGGAAATATTAAGAATGAAAGAGAAGTAGTAGACATACAAAGAGAAAACTATATAAGAGATGCCTCTTGACTCATCTCCGGCTAAAATCGCCTCCAGAAACAACTGACAACTCGGTAGTCAGTAGCGACTCTGGATAGGATTCACAAAGCTAGCTTCAAGATTAAAATCTATTTCTTCCTTCTCTTTTGAAACAGGAGAGAGGGGAGGAGGGGAAGGAAAGATTCCTTACATATTCAAAAATCAAAGCACACGAAGGAACGGTATAATATCTCTTTCCTTATTTATTTTGCCTGTCAACTTTCTTCGTTGCTGAACTTCTCGGAGAAGAGCAAGGAAACAAAATTTTCTGTGCGTAGAGTTTCTTCTTTTTCTTTCGAAATGTGTTGTAATGTTTTAACTTATATCATTGATCTTGTTCAGCTTTCTGTACACCTTTCTTGTTCCTTTTAACGAATTTGACTACCATGAAGGGAAACTTCTGAGAACTTTTGCTTCCAGAAAAGAGATCAATATCACGATTCAATAGAAAAGGAAATTTTATTTAAAAAAATACATTTATGGAAACTTTATGAGGTGAAAATCAAACTATCGATAGAAAAAAACGTAAGATGAAAAAAATCGACATTAAAAAAAGAAACATTATTGTTTATTTTATAACATTTTGGAAAGGAGGTTATAGATTCAAATCTAGAAGTATTGCATCACTCACAGCACAGGTAAATTTCCGCTACATGCCAGGAATATTTCTTTAAAAATATATAATATACTTGAGATGTTCCAGGAAATTCGTGATCCATACATGGAGCATACCAACGTTCACTTTGGAAAAAAATCCAGGAATATTCTGATTTTACCAATTATACAAGGTTTGTTCAATCATTTTTGACGACATATGTGCCGTAAGTCTGCATAGACATTAGCACGGTAGGGAGATGGCTTAGGGCTGCACACGCGAACAACCCAGCTACTTTCACCTTGCAGGACAAGTAACATAATGGACGCCCTGTCATTGTATCCATTCGAGAGGCTGGACGTGTTGATGAACTGATTTGTTGGAAATAGCGTATTGAACAGAGGAAGATCACAGAAATTCTCGACATATCTCTTGGAAAGGTGAATCACATAATCCAAGACGTACTTGGGTTCAAAATGTGTGCTCCAAGTTGATCATTCGTCAGCTGCAAACAAAATTAAACAAATCCTCAAACAAATGTGTCAGCAACATTTTGAAAATTTCGAAACGGAAGGGGATTTTATTATGGGTCGTATTATTACCGAACCTAGCTCCTTCTGACTTCTGGCTGATGGAGCATCTGAAGGGGCCGACGATGATGTTGTCGAGAAAGTGCGTTGTTGGTGTCGTCAACAGCCGACCTAATTTTTCTCTGATTGAATGCAGAAACTAGTGTCCTGATGGCGGAAGTGTATCTACGCGGGTGAAGACTAAATCGAAAAGTGATATTACTTTTTTAAGACGACATTTTATCTAACCTTTCATTTGAATGCAAAATTCTTAATTGCCCTCATAGTGGGTTTGCTTAGTTAGTCCCGTGTGCAGTTTCGTGAAGAAATATTTAGAGTGGTGTCATTTTATCCAGCTGGTAGTGTACATTCAGAAAATTGATGGTGGCCATCTCAGTTCCGCGACTGGGGGGAAAGCGGAGAGAGGAATTACCAAAACACAAAATTTCGCGTTATTCAAGATAAGTGTGCATTAAAAGTAACCTCGTTAAGTTGAGTTTTAAGTGAAGCAACATCAGAAAGATTACCTAAGTAATTACCCAAATACTAAATATTGGGAGTGGGGTTCAAAATGTCAAAACATGAAAAACATAACTTCAACAGTTTCGTTTCTTTTGCGTGCAAACTTCAGCGATTCTAATTTTGGGTCTACTTTGGTGGAACTGCTTGAAATGTCAAGTGCAAGCCCAATACGTGGTTGGTTCAAGTGTATGGGAAGGGGAAGTTCCAAAAAGCATACTACAATTAGAAAAAATAAAAATGAGGTTTTTTCATTCACAATTGGTCCTGTATATTTCACAGTGCTGGCCATTACGTGAAGCCCGGCGCCTTCCATTCACATAAGCTAATTTCAATTTGTGAATGTCTCGTCCTACACCTGTTGTCTCATTGACGAATGATCAACCTCCATTTTATATATATCCAGTATTCATTTACGGATTTTCTCTGTCGCTGTCACTTTATCGTGGTTGCGCATTGTCTACGATCATTTTTAATCCATTTTCCTATGTGTGTGGAGTGTATACATGTTGTGTGCATGATATGTACACCTGTCTTTATATGTACACCTCCCGTTCACTTGCACTTCAATTTCATGCAGTTCCTCCAAAAGGTAGACCAAGTATTAGAAACGTTGAAGTTTGCACGCAAAAGAAACGAAATTGCTAATAAAAAATCTTTTTTTTCTTCATATTTTTGGCATTTCGACCCCGATCTAAAAATTTAACATCTTGGTTATTACTCTTTATGATTTTGCTTCCCTTAAAACAACATACGAATAATTTTAATGTTCTAGCACACATTTGAAGCGTATGCGTGAACAAACATCTATGTTACATTTTACCTGTATTGAGGAAAACGGAAAAGAAGTTGAAATTTGTCCGCAGAGCGGTGTGGCCCTGAATGATGTCACATAGACCTTTGTTCCATCAACCCAACATTCTGTTTAAAACGGGTTCTTCTTCGTAACAGTGACAGCAGTAACTTCCATTTTAAAGTATCTGTTGAAAACCAGTTAAAACAGCAGTTTAGGAAAAACTTTCTAAATGGGAGTTATATTTTCCCAACTTAAAAAATAGTGTAGAAGCACCATTTTAGACTAACTTAATTTTCTGTAGCTTGTTATCTGAATAGTAGAGTGATAAACTGCCGTTAGGACTTGGCAGAGTAGTTCATATTATAACTGTCAGAAGCCTATTTTACGTAATTATGGGAACTTTTAAGGATTCAGTTACATATTCTCTTTGCGAATAATTACTATAAATATAATTAAAAGTTAATAGTTACTTGAAATTCCTTCGGATATATGAGAAGTATCAGGCAGAGCCTTACTTACCGTAACATCAGTTTTCGATTTGTACAATTTCCACAAAGGGAGAAGAATTAGTGATATATGAATTATATGGTATTTTGGAATCGTCCATATCTCAGGCTAGAGTATACCATTACAAACAGAGCCAGGGAAGATTTTTTGCAGGGAGGGGGAAATCCCAAGTACCCTCTGCTACAAATCGAACACTGCGTAACATCGCGACATATCTCTGGTGAATCTGAGAGATACCCCGGGAAACTTCGGCCGCGAGCTTCGAATTCGAATATTTAATTTATGGCCTTCAGTCATCTAAGATTCGGGCCGAGATAGGGAAGGGGAAAGGATGCGGGAAGGTATAAGTTGAAAGTAACATCCAACATTGTCCTGGTGTGACAGGAAAAAACCTGAAAATCTGTCAGGACGGTCAGTCGCTAGGATTGAACCTACGACCCAAATACTAAGCCAACGCTCTACCACTGAGCTGCGGACTTCAAATCCGCGTACCTACGCCTGACCGATCCGAAGGCCGCGCGGACATTACCGCAGCGCACAAGATATTATTATAAGGTATAATGAAACGAAACATTAAGAAAGTACTGTGCTGTTTGTTTCTGCTGATAAGTGACACACAAAGAAAATGACGGCTCTTTCGGGATAGAACATATTGCCTTCGAATTGAAACCAGAACCAACTGTTACCGTTGCCGTGAATTAGAGTGAATCACGTGATCAATAAAAAAAACACACACAAAAAAACCCACCGAATTTGAGTTAACCTAACCTAACCCAACCAATGGTTAGTGAACTTTATATAATTTGAAAATGTGCATATGTGTAAATAAAATACACTTTTCTCTTTTCTGAAAACACAATCACTTCGCCGAGAACCGAGCCGAGCCCGGGGAACCGGATTAGCTGTAACCACTTGCTAGCCGGGGGCTTGTCAGTGTTCTTTATTGAATATTGCTTCATGACTCGACCATGAGTAAAACATCTGGCATTACACGGCCGATATTTCCTTCCTTGAATGACTCCTAGAAATGCAAAATGAAGTAACAGCTTGCACCTGCTTTTATCATCGGTGTGTTGTTGTTTATACCCTTCGCGAAGTTTGGAGAAAAGTAGCAATAGGAGTAGAGGGTACTTTTCATTAGTCGTGTAGTTAATAAACTACTCTATGTTTTGCTCATCCAGCGTGAACTCAGTCATGGGAAGAGAAAGTAACATAGACTTTTGTTCTACGATTTTTCTAGTGCATTTCGCTCCAGAAATTTCTGAATACCGATGCTATTTGTTGCAAGATGCTCAAACCAAGTACAGATACATACCAAGGAAACATAAGAGATCTTTGTTTCGTAAATAACTTCATTTTCACCAAAATGTCACATAGACGTTTGTTCGCGCATACGCCTCATTTGTCCTGATTAACGTGAAATCTTGTGTTCTAGTTAATTCCCGCCCTGCCCCCAGTTGTGGAACTGAGATGGTCACCATCAGTTTTCTGAATGTACAGAATACATCTGAATAAAATGACACAACTCTCAATATTTTTTCACGAAACTTCACATGGGAACGTAAAATCAATTGGAAGTAAACCCGCTATCACTTAACAAATAAAATAGTTATGATGACTTAGAAGGATAAAATTATTGAACAAGCCTAGTATTGATAGTTTGTCTTTCGGTAACGTCTACCTCCTTTCCCCCCATATTATTTAAATATGAGATTACCATGCACGCGTTTTATGTTCATGGATTTGTTCTCTAAAAACATATTAAGAATATTCCATGTATATTATTTCATTATCCCCAGCATTATATTCCTGAGGAATAATCCCGGCGTTAAAATGGAACACTTCTGGATTATGCTATGTGGACTCCTATTACTATTGCTTGCAATAGTTTTTTTTTTT
>JAGDQP010014572.1:14385-44810 GCA_022664845.1 Lepisma saccharinum | reverse complement strand
TGAGAAAGGTAATATAGTAAGCCTTACGATGATAGATTTAAAAAAGGCTTTCGATTCAATACCTCATAGAATATTAATTAGTAAATTCTCGAATTTTAACTTTTCCAAAAATGCCATTACTCTATTGGAGTCTTACTTGACTAATAGACTTCAATGTGTTAAGATTAACAATGATGTGTCCAAATTAAGGTCAGTAGAATATGGGGTACCTCAAGGCTCTATACTGGGCCCACTTCTGTTTCTCATTTATATTAGTGATTTGCCTGAGCATCTGATTCATAATACGATTTTATTTGCGGATGATACAACATTCTTGAATGTTGGTACTGAAATTAATCACATCAATGAGGAAGATACTGTTAATATGATGAAGGCTAAAGACTGGTTTTTAAAAAATGGCTTGACTATTAATGAATCTAAGACAGAAAGACTATATTTTGCATTGAATTATAAAATTTCATCATTAAATAGTACACAACATGTGAAATTACTTGCATTACATTTAGATTCCAAATTGGATTGGTCAAGACAAATCGAAGTTCTGTGTAATAAGATCTCGACTAAAATATTTCTACTCAGGAAATTGAAGAACCTAATACCGAAAAATGCTCTGTTACAAGCATATTTTGGTCTTATTCATTCGTACTTTCTTATGGAGTTATGTTCTGGGGAGACGCTCCCGGGATAAAACGGGTGTTTTTACTACAAAAATCAACGATCAGATGTATTATGGGTTTAAATTCTAGGGATTCATGTAAAACTAGTTTTAAGGAACTGAAAATCTTAACTTTGCCTTGTTTATTTGTTTTTAATTGCCTGAAATATATCAAGGAAAATATAGACAAATTTAGCTTAAGAGGTTCTCTTCATAACTATATTGTTAGAAATAGTAACAACATATATCCACCTAAAATAAGGCTAATGAAATCTTACAACAACTACCAACATATATGAATAAGAATGTTTAATCTTTTACCAATGAGAATTAGGAACAATAATTTAGAAAAATTTAATAAGGAAATTAAAAAAATATTGGTTAACTCGGCGGCATATGATATTGAGGAAATAAAAATAACTCTGCAAAATATAGAGTAATTACATGGAATAAGAGAGAGGTTTAGACTCCATGCAAATGCAATTGTAAATATTTTAAAAGGAAAATTGAAATAATTAATAAACTGTACATAATGGATATTTGACTTATGTTTTGACTTGTACATGGCTAGACTATGTTTCTTTTTAATGGCATTTTAATTGTATTCTAAATTGAAATCTTATTGTTTTGAATTTTGACATTGTTCGAACATTGTATATGTAAATGAACGAAATAAAGAATGAATGAATGAATGCATTCTACAACAGTATGCATTCCCTTGTAGGGCATTGTTACGAGCAAAATTGTTTGTCACCCAGCAACGATTCTTTCAATTTGACTACATCTTATAAGGAATATATGAAATTATCGAATTTCTGGTGGAACGCAAGTAAAAAAGTTCTTAATGTTATTGTAGTATGTTATTTGGGTTTTTATGCAAATAAACTTGAAATTGTGTTTTGTTTGCCAAATAAAATCCATTTTTTCGTAGAATAAAACTCTTGTAAAACATAGTTCATGAAATATCTTCGCAAATATCTCGAACGATAAGACTGGTAGTTGAGCATTGATAGTTTCGTAATGCATTGCAGATTAGAACGCATAAATACTAATTAAAGGAAATCAAGTGATTATAACGATCAAAGCTCTGTTCGTAATGCATGTCAATTCAAACCGAAAATGTTGCAATGCTAATTTAACAATAACCATTTAACAAATGACTTCATAGCAAACATCATGTTAGTGGCACATCTAGAATCGAAAAGAAATGAATGTACACGATTTGCGTAAAAGTACTACACCGAATTTCCGTTGAAAGCATCAACTTAGCTGAGCTTATGAATTTTCAGTGGTGCTATTAAGATGAATTGCCTGGTGTTTTATGTTAGTTAAGTATTATATCATCTGAAAAGACAAGTTTAATATGATGTCGTTTTGAGCTGGAAATCAATCAATTTCTCAATACTTCATTGATTATCGTTAGTAATATAAACGCATTCTACAACAATATCTATTTTATTGTATGGCATTGTCACTAGCAAAATTGTTTGTCACCCAGCAACAATTATTTCAATTTGAGTACAACTGATAAGGATTATATGAAATTACCTAATTTCTGGTGGAACTTATGTAAAAAAACACTCCTAATGTTATTGTAGTATTTTATTTGTGCTTTAAGCTCAAAAAGTTGAAATTGCGTTTTGTTTGCTAAATACAATGCATGTTTAGTAGAATAGAACTCATGTAAGACATAGTTGATGATATAGTTTGGTAAATAACTCGAACGATATGACTGCTAGTTTAGCATTGATAGTTTCGTAATGCATTGTAGATTAGAACACATATATACTAATAAAAGGAAATCAAGTATATATATAACGATCAAAGCTCTGTTCGTAATGTTTGTCAATCCAAACTGAAAATGTTCCAATGCTAATTTACCAATAACCATTTAACAAATGACTTCTTAACAAACATGATGTTAGTGGCACATCTAGAACGGCAAAGAAATAAATGAACTGTTCACGATTTGCGGTGAAAGTACTACAGCGAATTACCGTTGAGAGCATCAACTTTGGGCACTAATGAATTTTCAATGGTGCTATTGATATGAAACTTCTGGTGCTTTATGTTAGTTAGTTATTATATCATCTGGCAAAATAAGTGCAAGTGAGCTGGAAACCTATCAGTTTTTTTATATTTAACTGATTATCGTTAGTAATATAAAAGCATTCTACAACAATATTTATTTTATTGTAGGACATTGTTACGAGCAAAATTGTTTGTCACACAACAACAGTTCTTTCAATTTGAATACAAAGTATAAGGATTATATGAAATTATCGAATTATTGCTGGAGCGTAAGTAAAACAAGTTCTTAATGTTATTGTGGTATGTTATTTGGGTTTTTATGCTAATAAAGTTGAAATTGCGTTTTGTTTGCCAACTACAATCCATTTTTCGTAGAATAAAACTCTTGTAAGACATAGTTCATGAAATATCTTCGCAAATAACTCGAACGATATGACTGGTAGTTGAGCATTGATAGTTTCGTAATGCATTGTAGATTAGAACGCATAAAGACTAATAAAAGGAAATCAAGTATATATAAAGATCAAGGCTGTGTTCGTAATGCTAGACAATCCAAACTCAAAATGTTCCAATGCTAATTTACCAATAACCATTTAACAAATAACTTCTTAACAAACACGGTGTTAGTGGCACATCTAGAACGGCAAAGAAATGAATGAACTGTTCACGATTTGGGTGAAAAGTACTACTACAGCAAATTACTGTTGAAAGCATCAACTTAGCAGCACTAATCAATTTACAGTGATGCTATTAAAATGAATCTTCTGGTGTTTTATGTTAGTTAATTATTATATCATCTGAAAAGACAAGTGTAATACGATGTCGTTTTGAGCTGGAAATCTATCAGTATTTCAATATTTAATTGATTATCGTTAGTAATATAAAAGCATTCTACAACAATATCTATTTTACTGTAGGGCATTGTTACGAGCAAAATTGTTTGTCATACAGCAACAGTTTTTTCAATTTGAGTACAAAGTATAAGGATTATATGAAATTATCGAATTATTGCTGGAGCGTAAGTAAAAAAAGTTCTTAATGTCATTGTAGTATGTTATTTGCGATTTTATGCTAATAAAGTTGAAATTGCGTTTTGCTTACCAAATACAATGAATTTTTAGTAGAATGGAACTCTTGTAAGACACAGTTCATGAAATATCTTGGCAAATAACTCGAACGGTATGACTGCTAGTTGAGTATTGATAGTTTCGTAGTGCATTGTAGATTAGAACACATAAATACTAATATGAAGGAAATCAAGTAATTATAACCATCAAAGCTCTGTTCGTAATGCTTGTCAATTCAAACTGAAAATGTTCCAATGCTAATTTACCAATAACAATTTAACAAATGACTTCGTTAAAAACATGATGTTGGTGGCACATCTACAATCGCAAAGAAATTAATGAACTTTGGACAATTTGCGGTGAAAGTAATAAAGCGAATTACCATTGAGAGCATCAACTTTGAGGCACTAATGAATTTTCAATGGTGCTATTAAAATGAAACTTCTAGTGTTTTATGTTAGTTAATTATTATATCATCTGAAAAAATAAGTGCAATACGATGTCGTTTTGAGCTCGAAATCAATCAGTTCCTCAATACTTAATTGAGTTAGTAATATAAGCGTATTGTACGACAATATTCATTTTTTGTAGTGCATTCTTACGAGCTAAAAAGTTTGTCAGCCAGCAACGATACTTTCAATTTGACTACAACTTATAAGGATTATATGAAATTATGGAATTTCTTCCGGAACGTAAGTAGAAAAGGAATCTCAATGCTGTAACTTGTTATTAGTGCATTTAAGTTAACAAAGTTGAAATACGTTTCGTTTACCAAATACAATTCATTTTTAGTAGAATGTTGTAAGACAGAATTCATTAGGTATCTTCGCAAATAACGCGAACGGTATGACTGCTAGTTGAGAAATGATAGTTTCGCAATGCATTGTAGATTAGAACGCATAAATACTAATAAAAAAATCAATTGATTATAATGAGGAAAGCTTTGTTCCTAATGCTTGTCAATTCCAACCGAGAATGTTCCAAAATAATTTTAACTGTAACATTTTAACAAACATGATTTTAACTGACATGATCTCACTGGTACAACTAGACTCGGAAGGATAGTAATAAACAAACAGTACACGATTTGCGGTGAAAGTACTACAGCGAATTACCGTTGAAAGATTCAATTTTTGTAACACTAATGAATTTTCACTGTGATATTAAAATCAAACCTCTGGTGTTTCATGTTAGTTAAGTATTATATCATCTGACAAGACAAGTGCAATAAGATGTCGTTTTGAGCTCGAAATCAATCAGTTTCTCAATACTTCATTGAATAACATTATTAATATAAACGCATTGTATAACAATATGCATTCAATTGTAGTGCATTCTTACGAGCAAAATTGTTTGTCACCCAGCAACGATTCTTTCAATTTGACTACAACTTATAAGGATTATATGAAATTATGGAATTTCTTCCGGAACGTCAGTACAAAAGGAATCTTAATGCTGTATCTTGTTATTTGCGCTTTTAAGCTAATAAAGTTGAAATGCGTTTTCTTTACCAAATACAATTCATTTTTAGTAGAATAGAACTGTTGGAAGACAGAGTTCATAAGGTATCTTCGCAAATAACGCGAACGATATTACAGCTAGTTGAGAATTGATAGTTTCGCAATGCATTGCAGATTTGATTGCGTAAATAGTAATAAAAGAAAATCAATTGATTATAATGAGGAAAGCCTTGTTCCTAATGCTTGTCAATTCAAACAGAGAATGTTCCAAAGTAATTTGAACTGTAACATTTTAACAAACATGATTTTAACAAACATGATCTCACTGGTACAACTAGACTCGGAAGGGAATCAATGAACTATACACGATTTGCGGTGAAAGTACTACAGTGAATAACCGTTGAAAGATTCAATTTTTGTAACACTAATGAATTTTCAGTGTGATACTAAAATCAAACCTCTGGTGTTTCATGTTAGTTAAATATTATATCATCTGACAAGACAAGTGCAATACGATGTCGTTTTGAGCTCGAAATCTATTTTTCTAAACACTTCATTGAATAACGTTAGTTATTTAAACGCATTGTAGAACATTCTTCATTTCATTGTAGGGCATTGTTACGAGCAAAATTGTTTGTCAGCCACTAACTAACGTTTCTTTCAATTTGACTACAACTTATAAGGATTTTATGAAATTATCGAATTTCTGCTGTAACGTAAGTAAATAAAGTTCTTAATATTATTGTCGTATGTTATTTGCGCCTTTATGCTAATAAAGTTGAAAGTGCGTTTTGTTTGCCAAATACGATGCATTTTTAGTAGATTTAAACTTTTGTAAGACATAGTTCATGAAATATCTTGGCAAAAAACTCGAAATATATGGCTGCTAGTTTTGCATTGTTAGTTTCGTAATGCATTTTAGATTAGAACACATAAATACTAATAAAAGGAAATCAAGTGATTATAGTCAAAGCTCTCTTCGAAATGCTTGTCAATTGAAACCGAGAATGTTAAAACACTAATTTAACATAACCATTTAACAAATGACTTCTTAATAAACATGATGTTAGTGGCACATCTAGAATCGCAAAGAAATGAATGAACTGTACACGATTAGCTTTAAACGTACTACAGCGAATTACCGTTGAAAGCATCAACTTTGCAGCACTAATGAATTTTCAGTGGTGCTGTTAAAATGAATCTACTGGTGTTATGTTAGTTATTTATTATATCATCTGACAAGACAAGTGGAATACGATGTCACTATGAGCTCAAAATCAATCAGTTTCTCAATACTTCATTGACTAACGGTAGTAATATAAACGTATTGTACAACAATATTCATTTTATTGTAGGGGATTGTTACGAGCAAAATTGTTTGTCACCCAGCAACGATTCATTTAATTTTACTACAACTTATAAGGATTATATGAAATTATCGAATTTCTGCTGTAACGTAAGGAAAAAACAATCTTAATGTTATTGTAGTATGTTATTTGTGCTTTTATGCTAATAAAATTGAAATTGCGATTTGCTTGACAAATGCAATGCATTTCAAGTAGAATAAAACTCTTATAAGACATAGTTCATGAAATATCTTATTCTTATTCATACATTTTCCATCGTTTCACATCTTAAATGTTTTGATTTCGTCAAACTTATAAAATAATATTATATACATTTAATATTTGATTACAACTGGAAATTTGATGTGCATAAGTATACAGACACATCGTCATTTAGAATATTGATTAAGAAGTAGTTTATACACAAATTATATGTTAACCAGGGTAGAATAATTTTATACATAAATATAAAAAATTAAAATCTTAAAATTTATCCGCTTTCGATAAATGCGTTTCGATTTCTTTAAGATTGTAAGCGCTATTTTCCTTCAAGAATTTCTTTAACTTCAATTTGAAATTATATTTTTCCAGAATTTTAATTTTTTTTGTAATCTATTATATAGCCTCATTCCCACTTGCTAATAATTTTTTTGTGTTACATTTAGTCTACATTTTGGAATATTGTGTTTTTGACATTGTCTAGTATAATGTGAGTGCACTTCCATTCCCGCTACATAACTATTAATATTTTCTTTTATAGATTTCATGCATTGATATACATACATGTTTGTTAGAGTCATTATTCTGAGGTTTGGAAATGCATCTGTGCAACTAGCTGTAGGCTGTAAGTCGGCTAATTCTCTTATTGCCGCTTTTTGTATAATAAATACACGCTTCGCACCATTTGAATTACCCCATAATATCAGTCCATATGAGACTATAGAATGGAAGAAAGCATAATAAGCCTGTAACAACCAATCCTTTGAAATCATAAACGTATTAAATATATGACCTTATTCAATTTCTTACAGAGATTGTCTGTGTGCGTTGACCAGTTAAGTTTTGCATCCAATGTTATACTTAACAATTTAACTGTATCTCTTCCATTCTTGTTTTTCATACCATTTAGTAGGGGAAAAAATACTTTTTCAGTTTTGTTTTCATTTAATGTAAGACCGTTTCTATCGAACCCATCTTTAGCTATCTTTAAGTTAGCCTCACTCACTGTTTCAAGATCATTAATATTATCCCCTTTTTCAATAAATGTTGTATCATCAGCATACATAACAACCTTTGGGACAACTTCAGTTGGCAGGTCATTCACATAAATCACAAACAGCAGGGGCCCCATCACTGATCCCTGGGGTACCCCTTGATAGATCCTGTGTTTACTAGATAGATGATTACCCACTTTAACATATTGTAACCGATTAACCAAATATGATTCCAAAAGATTTAGCCCGTTATTAGTAATACCATATACTTTCATCTTTTCGGTTAATATCTCATGAGGTACTGAGTCGAACGCCATACTTAAATCTACCAAAGTTAAGCATGTAATATTTTTACTTTCATACCCATTTATTATCTCAGAAGTAATGCTTTCTAAGGCAGACATGGTGGAGAAACCACTTCTAAAACGATACTGGTTATTACAAAGTAATTTATTATTCTAAAAAAAAGATAACTGTTCCCTAATAAAATATTCAAATATTTTAGAAAAAACTGACACTAGAGATATAGATCTGTAATTAGCAGGGTCATCAATTCCCCCCTTCTTCTTATATATTGGGACAACCACAGCACATTTAAGACAGTCAGGGAAACGACCCTCACTTAATGACCAATTTATGAGATACAACAAAGGTTCTATTATTAGATCTATAATAATCTTAATCACAAAATTGGATATACCAAAATTATCCTCGCTTCTTGAGTTACGCAGAGACCTAATTACTTTCATGATTCCAATACTTGTTACACCACTCCACTGCGTTAACAGTTTCTTGGTGTCACTTGGATGATATACCATTTTGTGCTCATTTAACAGGTTACTATCTAGTGAACACCATTTTTTAATTTTCCTAATGAAACATTCATTAAATTGATTCGGAGCTATTATACTACTTCCGTCGTTATATATTTTGGTGTTCTTCGTATCGTTGATAATAGACCAAACCGTTTTTGTTTTGTTGGTTGAATTGAATATTTTACTGGCTATAAAATCACACTTAACTTCTTTAAGTGTTTTTCTATACTTCTTTTTAGCAGCTTTATATGCAGTTATGTTTTTACCATTTTTAAATCCAACATATAATATATGTACTTTATTTCTAAGTTCCTAGAGTTTATCATTAAACCAAGGACATTTATCCTGTCTCGAACTATTTAGCGATATGATTGGACATGTGTTATTTAATATTTGGCTAATAGTATCCGTAAATTTATACCATGCCTTATCTGCTGATTCGGAACTTACTATTATATCCATCATAGTTTTAGTGTTTATTCTATTTCTTAGCATTAACAAGTTCTCTCTTTTGTAGTTTCTTATATATATATATTGTTCATCAGACCTTAGCGGTTTTCCGGAGCACGTTATTCCCAGTATTAGTGCACGATGATCCGATATCTCGTATGGAGTGACTGCACATATTAAGTTTGAATCTGTTATATTCGTTATTACATTGTCTAAACACGCGTTTAGTCTGGTTGGTAAATCGCTAATTATATTGTAGCCATACGACATAAAAAAATTGTTTAAATGTGCGCTCTCATTGTTATTCTTACTTACATCTATCTACATTAATGTCACCAATAAAAACTATTTTATATTTTTGGAATGTATGCAAATATAACAGCAGTTTTTCCCATTGCTCTAGATATTTTGTTAGCATTACATTAGGGAGCCGATATACACATGGAACTATTATTTTTAATTTTGGAAGAATTATACCATAGTTTTCAAATTCTTTCTCGAATATATATTCTGCAATATCGAGTGGGTTAATTTCAAAATCCACCGATTTATCAACCAAATCTGCCACTCCACCATTTTTATATATTTTCCTACAAAAACTAGTCAATAGCCTAAAAATAATGCTATATAATATGTAAGTTCATCATCAATCAGCCACTGTTCATTTATACATATAAAGTGACATGCATAATTATGTATCAATAGTTCGAACACTTCATTTTTATTCCTTAGAGACTGTAGATTTATGTACAGTATTGTGAGACACGTTTGAGTTTTCATTGGAATACTAATATTTGAATCGGAACAAAATGTCTGAGATAACTCCAAATTTGGCACATTGAAATTTTCATAACAAGCCGACGTATAAACTAATTGCTTTCCAAAATTTTTGACCCTCAGCTGCGATGTACAATTTTCAACAATAATCGGGGCCTGTTAACTGCAGGTTGCTTGCTCAGTTTCCCTGATTTACCCAACCTTGGCAAATAACTCGAACGATATGAAGTTGTGCATTGATAGTTTCGTAATGCATTGTAGATTAGAACGCATAAATACTAATTAAAGGAAATCAAGTGATTATAACGATCAAAGCTCTCTTCGTAATGCTTGTCAATTCAAACCGAAAATGTTGCAATGGTAATTTAACAATAACCATTTAACAAATGACTTCTTAACAAACATTATGTTAGTGGCACATTTAGAATCGCAAAGAAATTAATGAACTATACACGATTTGCTTTAAAAGTACTACAGCGAATTACCGTTGAAAGCATCAACTTTACAGCGCTACTGAATTTTCAGTGGTGCTATTAAAATGAATCTACTGGTGTTTTATGTTAGTTAATTATTATATCATCTGAAGAGCTATGTGCAATACGATGTTGTTTTGAGCTCGAAATCAATCAGTTTCTCAATACCTCTTACTCAATTATTAATATAAACGCATTGTACAACAATATTCATTTTATTGTAGGGGATTGTTACGAGCAAAATTGTTTGTCGCCCAGCAACGATTCATTCAATTTGACTTCAACTTATAAGGATTATATGAAATTATCAAATTTCTGCTGTAACGTAAGTAAAAAACAATCTTAATGTTATTGTAGTATGTTATTTGTGCTTTTTGCTAATAAAGTTGAAATTGCGTTTTGTTTGACAAATGCAATGCATTTTCAGTAGAATAGAACTCTTGTAAGAGAGAGTTCATTAGGTATCTTCGCAAATAACGCGAACGATATGACTGCTAGTTGAGAATTGATAGTTTCGCAATGCATTTTAGATTAGAACACATAAATTGAACACTAATAAAAAAATCAATTGATTATAATGACGAAAGCTTTGTTCCTAATGCTTGTCAATTCAAACCGAGAATGTTCCAAAGTAATTTTAACTAACATTTTACCAAACATGATTTTAACAAACATGATCTCACTGGTACAACTAGACTCGGATGGAAATCAATGAACTATACACGATTTGCTGTGAAAGTACTAAAGCGAATAACCGTTGAGAGATTTAATTTTTGCAGCACTAATGAATTCTCAGTGGTGATACTAAAATCAAACTTCTGGTGGTTTATGTTTGTTAAATATTATATTATCTGACAAGACAAGTGCAACACGATGTCGTTTTCAGCTCGATATGTTTGTTTCTCAACACTTCATTGAATAACGTTGGTAATATAAAAGAATTTACAACAATCATCATTTTATTGTAAGGCATTATTACGAGCAAAATTGCTTGTCACCCAGGAACCGTTCTTTCAATTTGACTACAACTTATAAGGATTATATGAAATTATGGAATTTCTGGTGGAACCTAAGTAAAAAATGTTCTTAATGTTATTGTAGTATGTTATTTGCGTTTTTATGCTAATAAAGTTGAAATTGCGTTTTGTTTCCAAATACAATGCATTTTTAGTACAATAAAACTTTTGTAAGTCATAGTTCATCAAATATCTTTTCAAAAAAATGGAAATATATGACTGCTAGTTGAGCATTGATTGTTTCGTAATGCATTTTAGATTAGGACACATAAATACTAATAAAAGGAAATCAAATGATTATAACGATCAAAGCTCTGTTCGAAATGCTTGTCAATTCAAATAAAGAATTTTCTAATAATAATTTAACATTTTAAAAAAACAAGATTTAACAAACATGATCCCACTAGTGCAACTAGACTCGGAAGGAAATTAATAAGCAGTACACGATTTGCGGTGAAAATACTACAGCGAATTACCGTTGAGAACATATACTTTGGAGCACTAATGAATTTTCAGTGGTGCTATGAAAATGAAACTTCTGGTGTTTATGTTAGTTAACTATTATATCATCTGACAAAATAATTGCAATAGAATGTCGTTTTGAGCTCGAAATCAATCAGTTTCTCAATACTTCATTGAAAAACATTATTAATATAAACGCATTGTACAACAATATGCATTCCATTGTAGTGCATTATTACGAGCAAAATTGTTTGTCAACCTGCAACGATTTTTTCAATTTTATTACAACTTATAAGGGTTATAAGAAATTATCGAATTTCTTCTGAAACGTAAGGAAAAAGGAATCTTAATGCTGTAGTTTGTTATTTGTGAATTTAAACTAATAGAGTTGAAATTGCGTTTCTTTACCAAATACAATTCATTTTTAGTAGAATAGAACTCTTGTAAGACAGAGTTCATTAGGTATCTTCGCAAATGACGCGAACGATATGACTGCTAGTTGAGAATTGATAGTCTCCCAATGAATTGTAGATTAGAACACATAAATACTAATAACAGAAAATCAAGTGATTATATATATAATCAAGTGAAAAAAACATGATTTAACAAACATGATCTCACTAGTACAACTAAACTCAGAAGGAAAATAATAAACATTACACGATTTGCGGTAAAAATACTACAGCGATTTACCGTTGAGAACATAAACTTTGGAGCACTAATGAATTTTCAGTGGTGCTATTAAAATGAATCTTCTGGTGTTTTATGTTATTTAACTATTATATCATCTGACAAGACAGGTGCAATACGATGTCGTTTTGAGCTCGAAATCAATCAATTTCTCAATAACATTGAATAATTTCTCACTGAATAACATTATTAATATAAACGCATTGTACAACAATATGCATTCCATTGTAGTGTATTATTACGAGCAAAATTGTTTGTCACCCAGCAACGATTCTTTCAATTTGACTACAACTTATAAGGTTTATATGAAATTATCGAATTTCTTCTGGAACGTACGTAAAAAAGGAATCTTAATGCTGTAGTTTGTTATTTGTGCATTTAAGCTAATAAAGTTGAAATTGCGTTTGGTTTACCAAATACAGTTCATTTTTAGTTGAATAGAACTGTTGTAAGACAGAGTTCATTAGGTATCTTCGCAAATAACGCGAACGATATGACTGCTAGTTGAGAATTCATAGTTTCGCAATGAATTGTAGATTAACTAAATAACTAACTAACTCTATGGCTTATGGGACTCGCAAGTTCATCGCCGCAGTAAACAAATGTTCGCCATTGGATTCTATCCTTGTCGGTATCAAACCAGTTTTCATCACGAACACCTACTTCTCGAAGATCTCTTCTAATATTGTCCTACCAACGAGGTTTCGGTATTCCTAATGGAATCCTTCCATCCGGTCTTCCAACCACGATAGAATATAATCTTCGTTTTTCCCCCATCCGAGCTACATGGCCTGCCCACCTGGTCGTCGCGATTTCATTATGTTTACAACATCTGGTGAATCGTACACTCCGTGGAGTTCTTCATTATGCAGTCTCCTCCACTCTCCAGTCATCTCGCCCCGTTTCGGCCCATATATCTTTCTCAAAACCTTATTTTCTAATACACGTAATTTATGCTCATCTGCTAGGGTCGTACTCCAACTTTCGCAACCGTAAAGTATTACCGGCAAAATAACCGTTCTGTATATTTTTAATTTCAATTTCCTTGATATTAATCGCGATGTTAGAAGTTTTTGGACTGAGTAGCAACATGCGCTCCCCGATACTAAGCGACTTTTTATTACTTCCGTGACCTCATGAATTGTAGATTAGAACACATAAATACTAATAAAAGAAAATCAAGTCATTATAATGACGAAAGCTTTGTTCCTAATGCTTGTCAAATCAAACCGTTATTTTCCAAAGAAATTTTAACTGTAACATTTTAACAAACATGATTTTAACAAACATGATCTCACTGGTACAACTAGACTCGGAAGGAAATTAATAAACATTACACGATTTGCGGTGAAAGTACTACAGTGAATAACGGTTGAGAGCATCAATCTTTTCAGCACCCAATGAATTTCCAGTGGTGCTATTAAAATGAATTTTCTGGTGTTTTATGTTATTTAATTATTATATCATCTGACAAGACAAGTGCAATACGATGTCGTTTTGAGCTCGAAATCAAACAGTTTCTCAATACTTCATTGAATAACGTTAGTAATATAAACGCATTGTACAACGACATTAATTTGTTGTAGGACATTGTTACTTCCAATATTTTTAATCACCCAGCAACAATTTTTTCAATTTGACTACAACGTATCAGAAACATTTGAAAATATAGAATTTCTGGTGGAACGTAACTAAAAAAAGTTCTTAATGTTATTGTAGTATGTTATTTGTGCTTTTAATTTAATAAAGCTGAAATTGCATTTTGTTTGTCAAATGCAATGAATTTTTAATAGAATTAAACTCTTGTAGGACATTGTTCATGAAATATCTTCGCAAATAACACGAACGATATGACCGCTAGTCGAGCATTGATAGTTTCATAATTCATTGTAGATTAGAACATATAAATACCAATAAGAGGAGATCAAATGATTATAAAGATCACAATCTCTGTTCGTAATGCTTGTCAATTCAAACCGAGAAAGTTCCAAGGCCAATTTAACATTTTAACAAACATGATTTAACAGACATGATCTCACTGGTGCAACTAGACTCGGAAGGAAAATAATGAACTATACACGATTTGCGGTGAAAGTACTACAGCGAATAACCGTTGAGAGCATCAATCTTTTCAGCACTAACAAATTTTCAGTGGTAATACTAAAATTAAACTTCACGGGATTTTTGTTAATTAATTATTATATCATCTGAAAAGACAAGTGTAATACGATGTCATTTTGAGCTCGAAATCTATCAGTTTCCCAATACTTCATTGAATAACGTTAGTAATTTAAACGCATTGTAAATCAATATTCATTTTATTGTTGGGCATTGTCACGAGCAAAATTGTTTATCACCCAGCAACAATTCTTTCAATTTGACTACAACTTATTAAGATTATATGAAATTATAAAATTTCTGCTGGAACGTACAAAAGTTCTTAGTGTTATTGTAGTATGTTATTTGAGCATTTATGCTAATAAAGTTGAAATTGCCTTTTGTGTGCCAAATACAATACATTTGTATTAGAATAAAACTTTTGTAAGACATAGTTCATGAAATATCTTGTCAAATAACTCGAAAGATATGACTGCTGGTTGAGAGTTGGTAGTTTTGTAATGCATTGTAGATTAGAACACATTAATACTAAAAAAAGGAAATCAAGCGTTTATAACGATGAAAGCTCTGTTCGTAATGCTTGTCAATTTAAAAAGAGAATGTTCAATAGTAATTTAAAAATAGCCATTTAACAATTGACTTCTTAACAAACATGATGATAGTGGCACATCTAGAATCGTAATGAAATGAGTGAAGTGTGCACGATTTACTTTAAAAGTACTACAGCGAATTACCGTTGAAAGCATCAACTTTGCAGCACTAATGAATTTTCAGTGGTCCTATTAAAATGAATCTTGTGGTGTTTTATGTTAGTTGAATATTATATCATCTGACAAGAGAAATGCAATATGAGGTCGTTCTGAGCTCGAAATCTATGTTTCTCAATACTTCATTAAATAACGTTACTAATATAAAAGCATTGTACAAAATTATTCATTTTGTTGTAGGACATTGTTTCTTCGAAACTTTTTAATCACCCAGCAACGATTATTTCAATTTGACTACAACTTATAAGGAATATATGAAATTATCGAATTTCTGCTGGAACGTAAGTAAAAAAAGTCTTAATGTTATTGTAGTATGTTATTTGCACTTTTATGCTAATAAAGTTGAAATTGTGTTTCGTTTACCAAACACAATGCATTTTTAGTAGAATAGAAGTCTTGTAAGACATAGTTCATGAAATATCTTGGCAAATAACGCGAACGATATGACGGCTAGTCAAGCATTGATAGCTTCATAATACATTGTAAATTTTAACACATAAATACTAATTAAAGGAAATCAGGTGATTATAAAGATAACTAGCTCTGTTCCTAAAGCTTGTAGATTCAAACCGAGAATGATCCAAAGCCAATTTAACATTTTAACAAACATGATTTAAGTAACATGATCTCACTGGTACAACTAGACTCGGAAGGAAATTAATGAACTGTACACGATTTGCGGTGAAATTTCTATAGTAAATTTCCGTTGAGAACAAACTTTGGAGCACTAATGAATTTTCAGTGTGATATTAAAATCAAATTTCTGGTGTTTTATGTTAGTTAACTATTATATCATCAGACAAGACAGGTACAATACGATGTCGTTTTGAGCTCGAAATCAATCAGTTTCTCAATACTTCATTGAATAACGTTAGTAATATAAACGCATTGTACAAAATATTCATTTTATTGTAGGGCATTTTTGCGAGCAAAATTGTTTGTCACCCAGCAACGATTCTTTCAGTTTGGACCCTACTTATAAAGATTACATGAAATTATCGAATTTCTGGTTTTGTGTAAGTAAAAAAAGTTCTTAATATTATTGTAGTATGTTATTTGCGCTTTTATGCTAATAAAGTTGAAATTTCGTTTTGTTTACCAAATACAATGGATTTTAAATAGAATTGAACTCTTGTAAGATACTTGATGAAATATCTTCGCAAATAACTCGAACGATATGACTGCTAGTCGAGCATTGATAGTTTTATAATGCATTGTAGATTAGAACACATAAATACTAATTAAAGGAAATCAAGTGATTATAAAGTTCACAAGCTCTGTTCCTAATGCTTGTTGATTCAAACCAAGAATGATCCAAAGCCAATTTAACATTTTAACAAACATGATTTAGCAAACATGATCTCACTGGTACAACTATACTCAGAAGGAAATTAATGAACTGTACACGATTTGCGGTGAAAGTACTACAGCGAATTACCGTTGAGAGCATCAATCATTTCAGCACTAACGAATTTTCAGTGGTGATACTAAAATTAAACATCACGTGATTTTTGGTAGTTAATTATTATATCATCTAAAAAGACAAGTGTAATACAACGTCGTTTTGAGGTCGAAATCAATCAGTTTCTCAATACTTCATTGAATAACGTTAGTAATATAAACGCACCGTATAACAATATTCATTTTATTGTAGGGCATTGTTACGAGCAAAATTGCTTGTCACCCAGGAACGATTCTTTCAATTTGACTACAACTTATAAGGATTATATGAAATTATCGAATTTCTGCTGGAACGTAAGTAAAAAAAGTTCTTAATGTTATTTTAGTATGTTATTTGCGTTTTTATGCTAATAAAGTTGAAAATGCGTTTTGTTTGCCAAATACAATTCATTTTTAGTAGAATAAAATTCTTGTAAGACATAGTTGATGAAATATCTTGGCAAATAACTAGAACGATATGACTGCTAGTTGAACATTGATAGTTTCGTAATGCATTGTAGATTAGAACATATAAATACTAATAAAAGAAAATCAAGGGATTATAAAGATCACATGCGCTGTTCGTAATGCTTGTAAATTCAAACTGAGAATGATCCAAAGCCAATTTAGCATTTTAACAAACATGATCTCACTGGTACGACTATATTCGGTAGGAAACTAATGTACTGTACACGATTTGCGCTGAAAGTACTACAGCGAATTGCCGTTGAGACCATCAACTTTGTAGCACTAATGAATTTTCAGTGGTGCTATTAAAATGAACCTTCTGGTGTTTTATGTTAGTTAATTATTATATCTGGTGTAGTAAAAAGTAATCCATTATTTTGCCAATAGATGGCTTCAGTGATCTGTATCTCGCGTTGTATAAGTCCGATCGGGTTCAACGAGATGGCGTTCAAACGATGAGATTGCGTACTACAAACACTGTTCAGATAGTCGTGATGAGTTGACTCAGTGTTGTGTGAGCGCGCGTCAAAGTGGACACTGGCAAAGAGAAAATACGCTATATTTTACAGTTTTTCTTCGATAAAGGCGAAAACGCAAGCCAGGCGGCTGCAAATGTGAATAGTGTTTATGGTCCTGATACTGTAACAGCCAATCACGCACAATTTTGGTTTCGTCGATTCCGTGCCGGTAATTTTGACGTCAAAGATGTACTACGCACTGGAAGGCCACGTGTCAAGCATGTCAATAAAATCATGGACATTGTCGCGTCCGACCGTCATGTAAGCACGATTCCGATTACACACATTACACAAAAAACCGTGTGGAACCATTTGCATAAGGCTGGATACAAAAAGAAGCTTGATGTATGGGTGCCACACGAGTGAACGCAAAAAAACTTCATGGACCGAATTTCCATCTGCGAATCGCTGCTGAATCGCAACAAAAGCGACCCATTTCTGAAGCGGTTGGTGACTGGTGATGAAAAGTGGATCACTTACGACAACGTCACGCGAAAACGGTCGTGGTCGAAGCGCGGTGCGTCGGCGCAAACGGTGCCCAAGCCAGGATTGACGGCCAGGAAGGTTTTGCTGTGTGTTTGGTGGGATTCGCAGGGAATTATCTACTATGAGCTGCTCCCCTACGGCCAACCCCTAAGCTCGGAAATATACTGTCAACAATTGGACCGTCTAAAGGCAGCAATCGCCCAGAAGCGGCCAGTTTTGGCCAATAGGAGAGGCATTGTGTTCCACCAGAACAACACCAGGCCACACACATTGATAGTGACTCGCCAGAAGCTCCGGGAGCTTGGTTGGGAGGTTGTTATGCATCCACCTTATAGTCTGGACCTGGCACCGAGTGATTACCATCTGTTCCTGTCCATGGCGAACACGTTTGCTGGTGCAACATTCGCGTCAAGAGAGGCTTGTGAACATCGACTGTCTCAATTTTTTGCCAATAGGGACAAGGGCTTCTATGAGAGAGGCATCATGATATTACCTTCCAAATGGCAACACGTTATCGAACAAAACGGCGCATATGTGACCTAAATCGGATCATTCTAACTATGGAAGTCAAGCCTTCAATGTCATGCAAAAAAAATGTATTACTTTTTACTACACCAGATATCATCTGATAAGACAAGTGCAACACGATGTCGTTTCGAGCTCGAAATCAATCAGTTTCTCAATACTTCATTGAATAACGTTAGTAATATAAACACATTGTACAACAATATTCATTTTATTGTAGGGGATTGTTACAAGCAAAATTGTTTGTAACACAGCAACGATTCTTTCAGTATGACTACAGTTTATAAGGATTATATGAAATTATCGCATTTATGGTGGAACATAACTAAAAAAAGTTCTTAATGTTATTGTAGAATGTTTTTTGTGCTTTTAAGCTAATAAAGTTGAAATTTCATTTTGTTTGCCAAATGCAATGAATTTTTACTAGAATAAAACTCTTGTAAGACATAGTTCATGAATATCTACGCAAATAATTCGAACGATATGTCTGCTAGCTGAGCATTGATAGTTTCATAATGCATTGTGGATTATAACACATAAATACTAATAAGAGGAGATCAAGTGATTATAAAGATCACAAGCTCTGTTCGTAATGCTTGTCAATTCAAACCGAGAATGATCCAAGGCCACTTTAACATTTTAACAAACATGATTTAACAAACATGATCTCGCTGGTACAACAAGACTCGGAAGGAAATTAATAAACAGTACACGATTTGCGGTGAAAATACTACAGCGAATTACCGTTGAGAATATAAACTTTGGAGCACTAATGAATTTTCATTGATGCTAATAAAATGAATTTTCTGGTGTTTTATTTTAGTTAATTATTATATCATCTGACAAGACAGGTGCAATAAGATGTCGCTATGAGCTCGAAATCAATCAGTTTCTCAATACTTCATTGAATAAGATTATTAATATAAACGCATTGTACAACAATATGCATTCCATTCTAGGGCATTGTTACGAGCAAAATTGTTTGTCACCCAGCAAGGATTCTTTCAATTTGACTACAACTTATAAGGATTATATGAAATTATCGAATTTCTTCTTGAACGTAAGTAAAAAAGGATTCTTAATGCTGTAGTTTGTTATTTGTGCATTTAAGCTAATAAGGTTGAAATTGCGTTTTGATTACCAAACACAATGCATTTTTAGTAGATTAATACCCTTGTAAGACATAGTTCATGAAATATCTTGGCAGATAACTGGAACGATATGACTGCTAGTTGAGAATTCATAGTTTCGCAATGCATTGTAGATTAGAACAAAAAATATTAATAAAAGAAAATCAGGTGATTATAATGACGAAAGCTTTGTTCCTAATGCTTGTCAATTCAAACCGAGAATGTTCCAAAGTAATTTTAACTAACATTTTACCAAACATGATTTTAACAAACATGATCTCACTGGTACAAGTAGACTCCGAGGGAAATTAATGATCTATACACTATTTGCGGTGAAAATACTACAGCGAATAGCCGTTGAGAGGATCAATCGTTTCAGCACTACCGAATTTTCAGTCGTGATACTAAAATTAAACTTCAGGTGTTTTATGTTATTTAAATATTATATCATCTCACAAGACATGTGTAATACGATGTCGTTTTGAGCTCGAAATCAATCAGTTTCTTAGTACTTCATTGAAAAACGTTAGTAATTTAAACGCTTTGTAAAACAATCTTCATTCTATTGTAGGGCATTTTTACGAGCAAAATTGTTTGTCACCCAGCAACAATTCTTTCAATTTGACTACAACCTATAAGGATTATATGAAATTATCGAATTTCAGCTGCAACGAACAAAAGTTCTTAATGTTATTTGCGCTTTTATGCTAATAAATTTGAAATTGCGTTTTTTTTTGTTTTTTTTTTTGCCAAATACAATGCATTTTTAGTAGAATAAATCTTTTGTAAGACATAGTTCATGAAATATCTCGTCAAATAACTCGAAAGATATGACGCTAGTTGAGAATTCGTAATGCATTGTAGATTAGAACACATAAATACTAATAAACGGAAATCAAGTGATTATAACGATCAAAGCTCTGTTCGAAATACTTGTCAATTCCACCATGTGTCATATCTTCAGTTTAAGTATTGTGATTCACACTCTAAAGTCCTGACTTAATATAGAGTCTTTACACATTCGAAGTTGATTATGATGTGATTTAACTATTAAATTGATCATACGAGTTTAATGTTTGCTTACTTGCAATCAACGATTAACAATGACATATATAGTGTACAAACTGTAATGAATTAAATATGAAAATATCTACGTGCAACAATCTGTTTATAGTGTTTATAATACATGTCAAATCGAACAAATACTGTTCGAGCTAAAGCGAAAAAGACAGTACAATCATAAAAGTATCGTTTTCATTTGAATATTACTCAATCTACCCATTCACTTAGGTGATAATTCTAGTGACATTTTAACAAGATTTCACTAGAATAGCTAGACTGCGAAACAAATAAATCAACATTAGACGATTTGCGATGAAAATGCATGTTAGAAAATATCAATATTAGAGCACTAATAAATTTTCAGAGAATTACAAGTATTACCATGCGCATGGTTTTTAATGTTGATTGTTATTTGATCAGACAATATCAGCGCAAGGTGATGTCGTATACAGCTCCAAATGAAACAGTTTCGCAATACTTCGTTTTATAATTTAGGTAATATTTATGCATTATCTAATTTCATTTCATCTCATCATTTTCAATTTTTGAACAGTGTTACTGCTATTAACATCGTCGAAATACATAGATACATATATACAGATTCAGTCATTTATAAGAAAAACTATCTTACAATTGTTAAAAGTTTCTTAAAATTTTCCTTATTTATACTGGTATAAAGCTTGTATAAAATTTATGTTTAATAGTACATTATTTTTAAAAACCAAGTAACATACATATACAGTCTTATTTATAATACGCTCTAATATTTTCTTCAACTTCTTGAAGCGAATACCCACTGCATAATTACAAGACCTTTTTATTCTACATTTAAAGCTTGAGATGTCGAGATTCCTAATTTCAAGAGGTAAAATATTAAAAAATCTGATCCCATTAATTTTGTAACTGTTCTGCAGTTTGGTTAACCTTGATCGTGGAGTTATTAGGTTGTCACAACCTCTAGTGAAGTAATTATTTTGTCCGTCAATGGTTGGAAGATTGTTAATTATTGATTTAATATAAACGAGACAATGAAATATATATACGCAGGGAAGTGTCATAATACTATAAAATTTAAAAGCTTCTCTACAGGAGTCTCTGGAGCCCATTTTCAGCATACATCGCAAAGTTTTTTCTGCCAACAGAAGACATTTTTTGCTCCGGTGGAATTACCCCATAAGGCTACACCATAAGATAAGTGAGAGTGTATCATAGCATAATATACCACTAGTATGTATCTAAGAGATACAAGTTGTCTTAGCCTTTTCAATTAATATATGTTTTTGGCTATCTTCTTACACACCGCATTCCTCCAAGTCAATTTCGGATCGATTGTGATACCCAGTACCTTAATACAGTCAGACTGATTCTGTGAGATAATATTTGGTATTAATAAGAACAACATTGACTCAGTCTTGGGATTGTTAAGAACCAACTCATTATATTTTAACCATTTTGATGCAAGTTGTAAAGTGTTAGCATTTAGACTGTGTATTTCATCCAGATTGTGAGCTATTGAGATCAATGTAGTATAATCAGCGTAAAATATTGATTTACAGTTTAAATAAATAGGAAAATCATTAATATAAACAGAGAACAAAAAAGGGCCACGAACCGAGCCCTGGGGTACCCCACGTTTTACCAATTCTACTGAGGAAAATGTTATTAAATTTTACATTTAGCCTTCGATCTATAAGATAAGAGCAAATCAAATTGACTGTATTAGTCGAGACCCCAAACCAATGTAATTTATCCAAAAGGATAGGATGTGAGATCGTATCGAAAGCTCGACTCCAATTTAGAAAGATAGCAGACATAATATTTTTCTGTTCAAAACTGTCATGAATTGAGTTGACAAGCTCAGTGATAGCAGAAATTGTGGAGGCACCCGATCTAAATCCATGTTCTTTATTCTTTATTTCATTAAGTACATTTGGTGACAACATAGTTGTATTAGAGTACAGTCAAGGAAAAGAATTAACAATTGACAAAACAAGAATAAATAACTGTAAGGTAGAAATTGAAACAATTACATACACAAGGAGATTATAAATTCCATCTTAATATTGATATGAGTGAAGATATTGAAGAATTTCATTCAACGTATATCCTTCACTTTGTATTAATATTTTTTTACACTCATTTTAAATTTGACATCCACAAGGTTTTTTAATTTATGTGGCAGAGCATTATAAAACTTTATACTTTGTGCCATATAGGATTTGTTTATTTTCTCTAACCTTACTCTGGGTTTAATTAGTAGGTCATTGCTCCTTGTATTATAGGAATGTATGTCAGAACCCATTATAAAATCCTCCTTACGCGTTTTTATGAACATGACGACATGGAAAATGTAAATGCTAGGTACAGTTAAAATATTTATTCTTTTAAAATGACCTCTACAGGATTCATAACTAGATAGTCCTAGGATGACTCTAAGTGCTTTTTTTTGCCAGAGAAAGACCTCCTTTGCTCTTGTGGCATTACCCCAAAATATTATTCCATAACTGATATGCGACTGTATCAATGCGTGGAAGCTCATTTTTAAATATTCTAATGATAAATTGTATTTTAGCTTTCGCAAAATGTAAACATTTCTTGACATTATTTTTAATATGTGGTCGATGTGAGCATTCCATGATCAATAACTATCCAAATAGACTCCTAACAATTTAAGAAACTTGTAATCATTGATGGAACGCCTTAAACTATTTGAATAAAAAAAATATTTCTGTTTTCCTTTCATTCATAATTAATCCATTTGATTGAAACCACTCCTTTGCCAATTTTTTTTCAATCTCAACTTCTGCACTTAGATGTGTTAAATCAGTTCCACCCATAATAATAGTGGTGTCATCCGCATACAATACCGGCGTAGATCGTAAGGAGCTTGGCAAGTCATTTACATATATATATTAAATAAGAATTGACCCAACAAGGATCCTTGGGGAACACCTCTATTAACTATTAAGGGATCAGATAGCTCTCCACTCACCCTAACGACCTGTTTACGATCTTTCAAATATGTAGTAAGAAAACTCAAAGCTTTGCTTAAATCAATAAGAGTTGCGGATTATGACTTTTGCTGTTCTAGATTCATATAAATTGTATTCACCACCCTGTCGATTGCGTCAATAGCACAATTGCCTGATTTGAACCCATATTGACAACTGCTCAAGAAGTTATTTCGTCGAAAGTACATTTGGAGCTGTTCCAATAATAGACATTCAAAGACCTTTGATATTATCGGGACCAAAGCAATTGGACGAAAATTGTTCAGATCTTTAGTATTACCCTTCTTATGTATGGGAACAACTATTGTATTCTTTAAAACATCAGGGAAGACACCTTGCCTTATAGTCATGTTTATCAAGAAACAAACTGGGGAAATCACTAAATCGATAATATGTTTCAATAGAACGGAAGACAAGCCAAATACGTCCTCCGAATTGCTAGGCTTTAGCTTCTTTACAGCGAGTACTATACTGGCCTGCGTAACCTCGGAAAATTTGAATTTTTGTTTCTCTTGTACAAGTTTCATGAAGAATTGCAAGGTTTCAGTTGACTTGATACATGAATCATCATTTATATAAGGAATGTGGTTGACGAAGTAGTTATTAATATCATTCACCTCAGTGTCAGGGTATATTTGAGCCTTAGTGAAGCAGGAATTTTTCTTTATTATATACAAAGCAGTCAAATTTTTATTAGAGGACTTTTAACAAGGGAATCATTGTAATTAATCTTTGCTTTAATAATTTCCTGTCTATACATTTTCTTTAATTTTGTATAAATACCTCTGGCCTTTACACTTCCATTTTTAACATGACTATACCAAATAAGTAAATCCTTTTTCAATTTTCTAAGATATACATTATACCATGCACAGAGGGAGCCGTTGTTTTTGCGTTTATACTTATTTTTAGAAATTATGGGACAGGTTTTGCTTATTCCGTCTCTAAGTATTTCCATGAACTTGACCGAAGCAGCGTCTATATCAGTAAGACATTGTATTTGCATCATCTCTTGCGAATTTATAAGTTAATCAAAATATTGCTTATATGTACTCGTCTAATATTGGATTTTTGGTTTTGAATAGACCTTCTCGTAGAGTCGTACTTAGCTGATATAGTATAAATCGTCCAGAGTCCTAAATGATCAGACAATTTGGGTTCAATTGTGCCAAATATCAGCCTACTTGGATCGATATTGGAGATAACGTTGTCCAAGCAGGACTGATTCCTGGTGGGTAGGGCATTAAAATAATTTAAATTAAAAGAGAATAGAGTGTTTCGAAATTTCTTTACATCTGTGGAATTCTCTTTCAAAATGTCTACATTGATATCTCCAATCACTAGAAAAGAATATTGAGAATGATTCTTTAATATGTCTAAAAGAGTCTCGAAATTCTCAATAAAAGTAACCGTAGTAGTGTCAGGAGTACGGTATAATGATATCAGTATTAATCTCATTGTTTTAATTTTCACCCCAACAACCTCAAAAGTTTGGGTTTACACATCTTGGATAAATCCAGTAACTCATAATCCACATCAAAGTCCTCTCTAAAGTATATTGCAACTCCACCGTAATTGTTTTCTCTACAAAACTGATTAATAAACCTATAGTTCCTACGAGTATACATCTGAATTTCTGACATATTGAGCCAATGCTCATTTATACATAAGATTAGGGAAGAAACATCCTGTAAAATAATCTCTAGTTCACCTATTTTGTTTCTCAGAGATTGAGTGTTAAAATGTAAAACAGAAATATATGAGGTACCGACACAATATTTATGTAACGAGCAGTTAAAATTTTTAATATGATCTAGAATATCAGCAGGTCTAATTACTAGTTGTGAAATAGAGTTTGAAGTACAAATCTGCGGCTTATTAGCTCCAGATGTCAGTACAAGTCTTTCTGGAGGAGTACAATTCGGTTCAAAAACCTGCAACCCGATGGATGCAGGTAAAATCATAAGTTTCCCTGATCGTAGTACTTCAAGGCTAAGGGTTTCTGTATCCTTTCTTTAACATCATTGTTGAGATGCTCATACCAATATAAGATGTCATTGCTTATTAGCGATTTACCTAGAGCATTAAAATGCAACCCATGAGAAGTATGAAATATCCTACCAATTTTACTTATGTCAACTACGGTAAGATTTGTAAAGTTTTTTTGGAGATTCATAATTTTATTGTTTACCGATCTTATTTCATCATTCACACATGACCAGAGTGGTAGGTCATATCTTACTGGAATAGTATATAGTAACACTTTTACCTGTAACATATTCGATAATAGTCCCTTCAGTTTTCTTTAAAATATTACAGAGTTGTTATTATAGACATCATTTGAGCCGGCTATTAGTACCACTATTTTATTGTCCAACGAAGACCCTAAATCATTAAGTACGTTTTTCGTAATTTCAGAGAAACAAGCACCAGGTTATATAAATCCAAAAATATTACCACTTATTTTTTCAGTCAATGGTTTAGAAATACCTCTACCATGACTATCCGCATAAATTATAATATTCCTTACATTATTAGTTTTGTTAGGAAGATTTTCTATTTCATTGTTACATACAGAACCACTATTGAGTTTCAATAATTTGCGTTTACTTATAAATCCTTGTACACCTTTACCATCCGTATAAGAATCACGAGCTGCCTGTTTACTCTTAGTGTTAATATCAATTAAGAGTAAATCCTTTTGAAAGAGTGATAGTTCAAGTTGTTGGATTTTGCTATTTAACTCAATTATGACCTCGTTACATTTGTCTATTTCAGAATGTTTGGCTTTCAATAATTCAGAAAACTCTGACTTGTCTTTGTACAGTTTTTTCTCCATTAATTTCAAATCATTTACCAATTGTTTTATTTTTTTATTACCGTAATCTTGTATCTTTTGAAGAACATCAGAGTCCAGGGTACCAGTTAAATTTGATGACTTTGTACAGCTCATAGTTGGGTAGCCGTTATACCCTTGTCTAACAAAAGAGTCCAAAGCCGCCCCCGATGAGACAGACACTGAAATATCCTGAACAGGCAAGAATTTACTGGCATCAACAGGAGTGTCATCATTTATATTTGTTGCTGCATCACACATAAGAATATTTTCCGTAAATGTTATTGCATCACACACAAGATATTTTTTTTCAATAGAAGTTGAAACATCACTAGAAAAAAATTGTACAAGTAGAGGTAGAGTTAGATTTAACAGGACTAGTTTGAGTTTTTACTTCCTTTGTATAGATAGTATAACTCATATCAATTGTTTGTATGTGTGCATTCTTAAAAACCTTTGTACATTTGCCCATAATATTATCATCGACATATTCATTGTCCGTTAATTTGAGAGCATCAACCAAAACCTCTGTACAACCGTTACTAGGTATAAAATTACATTTGCACTGTGTAACATTACCCCTATCTACTAAGTCATTATCTTCAGCATCAACCATAGGTATGTTTGTCCCAACGCATGAGGTTAACATTAATTTCATTTCGTCGAGCTGACGAAGAGATCTTTCATGAAACGAATGGGTAGGAGTTACACTTAGGTCGTCGTCGTTAATATACTCTTCTGTAAACCTAAATGGTTTATTTAGTACACGATCACAAATATTTTTAGTTAACTCATGGTCACTGTCCATCTCGACCGGGCTATCAAACTCAATATCTTGAAATGCATCATATGAATCGTCCATATTAGTTGGTGTTGACATTATAGTAGATAAAACGGAAACGAAAATCAGAAGAGATAAAAACTAAATTGAAATTCACTGCTCAATCAAAACGGTAGAACCTTCTACGAATTTCTAGATTGGTGATTCGATATCTCGAAACAGTCAGCCAAGGATAGGATCGAATGAAATGTTCGATGTCGATGTATACAGAATCACTCGAGATGCAAATGGTGAAGGATCAAACTAAGGATATAACATAAAAATTAGACAAGAACACCACTGAACCACTGAATTTATGAAAAAAATTAAAACGTAGGTACTTGCTAAGTTCATACGCAAGTCTAAATAACAATTACTTAACCGAAGATCAATCAAACCACACTGTCGCACTCATAATTGTTTTAGCGTAATACACCTATTGGGATTGTTTACTTTTCACAAAAATACATATAACTCTGACACCCTCGCACAAATTTTCCACGTTTTTTAAAAAATCGATCCACAAAAACGTCCTTGTCACTTCAATAAAAAAATCCAGAAGGAAATTAAAAAGAAACCATCAGAAAACTTCAACATTCATGGAGCAGCAAACTCAGTAAACACGACCATCCGACGCCATCATTTAGATTTAAAATTACGTTTCAGCGCCTAAGTTAGATCATATCGTTCACCAGAATCGTATAGAAGGATTGGTTGTAAAACAAGTGAGATACATATTGCGTATAGGTTTGTGGCAAATGTGTAATATAATTGCCTTAACAATAACACCCTTCTCAGTAACAAATATTGTTTCTAGCAATGTGTTTATCGTTCAGCAACGATTGTACGAAATTGTCTGGAATTTTATGAATCCATACGATGTATCAGGACCGAAACTAGAATAACGCCAAACTCATGATATTAAAGTGTTTCCGAAACGTAATAATGTATCATATCCTCAGTTTAAGTATTGTCATTCATAATCGAGAGTCCTGACTTAATATGGAGTCTTTACACATTCGAAGTTGATTATGATGTGATTTAACTATTAACTATTAACGATTAATCATACGAGTTTAATGTTTGCTTATTTGCGATCAACGGTTAAGAATGTCACATATAGTGTACAAACTGCAATGAAATAAATATGACAATATCTACGTGCAACCATCTGTTTATAGCGTCTATAATGTATGTTAAATCTAACAAATACTGCATCTTATGAAAATGCATCTTAGAAAATATTAATATTAGAACACTAATTAATTTTAAGTGAATTTCTAGTATTACTATGCGTGCGGTTTTTAATGTTGATTGTTATTTGATCAGACAATATCACCGCAAGGTGATGTCGTATGCAGCTCCAAATGAAACAGTTTCGCAATACTTCGTTGTATAATTAAGAAAATATTAATGCATTACACAGCAATATGCATTTCAGTTCTTTGTAGGACATTGTTACTAGCATCACCCAGCAACGATTCATTGAATTTGTTTATAAGAAAACAAGATTACATAAAACTGTGGAATTTCTCTAAAATGTAAATAACAAAAGCAAATCTTATGTTATTGTAGTATCTTAATAGTATATTTTAGCTTATTTATTGTAATTTTTTTCTTTTACCAATTTTGCTCTTGAAGTCGATTAACTTTTAAGGCATTGTTCAGTCAATATTTTTTCACATAATTCGAAGAAGAGATTGCTAGCTTAACATCGACAGTTGTGTAATCTCTTGTAGATTATAACACGTAAATACAAAGCAAAGACGTCAAATGATTACACTGATCAAGTCCAATATTACGAATGCTTGTGGAGTCAAACAAAGAATATTACAAAGTTAATAAAACGAAAGAAGTGACAATGGAGCAGAAAAGTTATAACGCACTATTTTATACAAAATCACGAAGAATTTAGAACGTTTCAGCTCTTTTGTTAGATCATATCGTTCACCAGAATCGTATAGAACGATTGGTTGTAAAACAAGTGGGATAGGGATCGTGTATAGGTTTGTGGCAAATGTGTAATGTAATTGGTTTAACAATTACACCCTTCTCAGTAACAAATATTGTTTTTAGCAATGTCTTTATGATTTAGCAACGATTGTACGAAATTGTTTGGAATTTTATGAATCCATACGATTTCTCAGGAACGAAACTAGAATAACGCCAAAATCATGATATTAAAGTGTTTTCGAAACGTAACAATGTGTCATGTCTTCAGTTTCGGTATTGAGATTCATACTCTAGAGTACTGACTTAATATGGAGTCTTTACACATTCGATGTTGATTATGAAGTGTTTTAACTATTAAATTGATCATACGAGTATAACGTTTGCTTATTTTTGATCAACGGGTAACAATGACACATATAGTGCACAAACTGTAATGAATTAAATATACAATATCTACGTGCAACCATCTGTTTATAGTGTTTATAATGCGTGTCAAATCGAACAAATACTGTTCGAACTGAAGCAAAAAAGACAGTGAAATCATAAAAGTATCGTTTCCATTTGAATATTGCTCAAACTACCTATTCACTTAGGTGATAAACGTCCTGACATTTTAAAAAGATCTCACTTGAATAGCTAGACTGCGAAACATACAAACCAACATTAGACTATTTGCTATGAAAATGCATCGTAGAAAATATCAATATTAGAGCACTAATGAAATTTCGGGGAATTACAAGTATTACGATCCGTGTGGTTTTTAATGTTGATTGTTATCTGATCAGACAATATCAGCGCAAAGTCATGTCTTATGCAGCTCCGAATGAAACGATTT
>JAGDQP010014571.1:1923-44814 GCA_022664845.1 Lepisma saccharinum | reverse complement strand
CCTATCACGTATTCCTTATTACGTTGACGCCGATACCTCAGATAAAATTGATTACTTCTTGCATTATAGCGAAAGTTAAAGACCATATCACCTTCATCGCCCTTTTCCCTAGGATCAATTTGAGGATCATTTTGATAATGTTCCATATCATCAACCTTAGTTTGTGTAATGCCTACTTCATCAAGTAATTTGGAAAGTAAATCATTCTGTTCGCCTTCTCGTAGTTGTCTAAAGGAATTTTTAATGGTATTAATAATATTAGTAATAGAATCATAGTATCCAGCCAATAATTTTGCATTGTACACCACCTACTTTTTCTTTCCCTTAATTAATATAATAATTTCCTCTTCCTTTTGAATATTATAAAAGCTCCAAGGAATAGAAACATTGCTTAAACCTACGGCCCAATCGCCTGTCAAATAAAGAGGTTGACAGAGTTTTGTAGTGTAAGATGAAGTTATATTGTTAAAAACATGTGTGCTTGCATTAGAAGGTAAGGTAATGAAAAAATCTCCTGCTTGCTGCAACGACATCATGATACCGACTGAACAGATTGCCGTCGAACCCAACTATTCATACTTGGTGGATACCCTACCCATTTTACATATATCCATCCCTTTTTACGTTTTAAGAGTTTTCTATCAAGTATGTTTTCTTTTTACTAGCGAAAACACGTTGCAATTCTTGAATGTAAAAGATCCCTTTGATTGGATCATCATTCCAATCTTTAATTTTGTAAGTTACCGGACTGCTTTTGATACAGTGATCTACAATGAATATTTCTCGAGACCATTTTGGTAAATAACCTTTTTCCAACTTGTGTTTATATTTACTAACACGAACATAGTCTCCTGCTTGCAATTTACATTTTGGTTTTGTTGTGCTTTTTCCCCCTGATAAGGTTTGCCAGACCTGATTGACGTTATTGTCATTTACATCAACGGGGGCCATTTTGATGGTGGAGTGTATGGAATGATTGTAACAATGAACGAGATCATTTAATACGTCAATGTATAGGTACGTATCTTCAACAGTAAAATATTTATATATTTTTCTTTAAGAGTGCGTATAAAGCGTTCTACGAATGCAGCTTTTATTTCTGAATGAACGCTATAGTGATTAACTCGAAATTTTTCAAACACTTGTTTGACATGCTGATTGTAAAATTCAGTTCCTAAATCTGTTTGACAATGTACGAATACTATTTTCATGGATTTGAAAATTTTTGTGATGGCTTCCGCAATTACTGGACGTGTTTTATTTTTAACGGGAATACAAGTTGCATAACGGAAAAATGCATCTACGGCACACAAAATGTATCGGTATCCGTCATTATACTTTCCAACATTTTGCATGTCTGCTAAATCCATCTGAACAAGTTCGTTTGGAACACTTACGTAATACTGTTTTCGAGGTAATTTTTCCGAACTGGTGCATGCAGAGTATAAGTATCTTGTGATGCTAACCATTTATGAACTGTTTTTGGTGATGATATTGATTTCTTACGTAATTTGGAAATACTTCCTAGAGACACTGGATCTGTATATGTATAATACAATTTATTTAATGACATGTCTTAAAACTTATATTCCTTATAATTCTTAAATAAATTTTTCAAGAATTTTTCTACCCCCTTTTTCTTTTTTGAAGTCTTCTTCTTTGAAGTATGTTTTGAGGAAGGTTTCTTTGAAGTATGTTTTTTCTTAGGTATGTTTATACGAGGACCAGCACCAAATTGATAATTGATAAGTTCTTTAGGAACATTAATTTCCTGAAGTAATTGTTTGAATGTTTGAATACCAGGTGGATTTCTAGGTTTTCGTTTTCTTACCACTTCATTCACTAAATCAATAATTTTTGTACCTGGAAGAACGTTTTTATCAATGGATACTACACCCGTTGGATCCCAACTGATACGATTGGGTGCGTGCATGAGATTTAATAATACTCCAGTTTTCCTGCTGAGAGTTTTTGGAACGGAATCAAGAATTAGTTGAAACAGAGGATTAGCTGATACTGACGGCGTCGAGTCCGATTCCACTAATGGTAAGGTTATGGGTTTATTTGCCTGGGGGGTATGTTGCAAATATCTATGTAATGCCTGTTGATACATTTTCCGTTATTCCTGCGAGGTGAGATCACTACGATTTAAAATTTCCTGCATTTCTTGGTCTAATCTTGCCTGATGAGATTCACTTGATTTAATGGATGAAACCATTTGTGCTGATGCTTGTTCGGGAACAAGAATCATTTTTTGAAATTGTGACATTTTATCGGCTGAATATTCCACCTGCTACAGAGCTAAGAATGGGTCCTAGTAATAATGGTAGTAGGGCGCCTCCCTTTTGCATTAACAGTTTCCACTTAGATTCTAAACCATATTTTGCAAGGGAGAGTGTACGTAACGTCTTTTTATGACGACGTAACCTTTGCTTCTGACGAGGAGTTAAATGGATATTGCCTTTTATTGTATTTTTTCGACTTGAGCCACTGTTCGTATAAGACCTCCAGATGCTTTTCGCAATAACACGTTGCGCTTTTTGCCCTTGCATTTACAGAGGGCACGGAGCTCCTTGAAATGATGCTTTATGCTTGACATCTTGTTAGCAACTGATGGATATTGCACTGTTCATGTCTTCTACATGTGCGTACACATGCATGGTCTCATCGGGGAATATGTTTGTACGCAAACGTAATGCATCATGAGTTTGTTGTGTAAGATCAAACAATAAATAACTATTAGGCTTTATGGTTGCTTTTTCAAACACTTCTACCACTCCTTTACTATGATGTGGCATGACTTGTCGAGCTAGATATTGAATTTGCAATTTATCTCTGGGATGTTTGAACGCAATGATGTAATGGGCGTTTAATGATATATCACGTGTATATCTTCCCTTAGGAAATAAGTTTTGCACGATAAAGATAACAGATAAACTTTTATGATTTGAAAATTTTGTGAAAATTTTGGAAACATTAGCATTAGTTTCAGTCATAAGATCGTCGAGAATTAATAAAGAATTGGGTTGAATTTTACATTTGACACTGACAATTTTAGGATCACTGCCCCATAACACCATACAATGTCATTTAATGTAGTATCAAACATCTGATCCTTGTATTAATTTATTGACGAAAAACGTCTTTCCACGTCTGGTTGGCCCAGAGACCAAAAGCGTACATGGATGTGTAAAGGGCAACATTGCAAGTTCAAATGAAGTAATGTAACAGAGTTTTCCCTTAATATACTATGAAATGATAACACACTATAAATATATTAAAATAAAATATACTAACATAAAAGATACTAAAATAAAATATACAGTTCGTACGCCAGGAAAAACAACTAAATAAAATGCTTACTGTCGATACATATAGGGTAGTGTCCTAAAGTCGGTTGTCTGAATGTCTTGAATAATTAACCGTCTTTTGTTTTTTTTCACTTGGTGTGTCTTTCCTTCAGGTCTGGACACAATGACGAACCCCGGCTTTCGTGAGAAGTTATTCGGGGAGTAAATGACTTTCTTCTCTGTTTTTCGCATAACCAAATCATAAAATAAATCAAAATTAATTTTTTCCGCTCTCTTTTGTTCAAGGTAATTCCACGAATTTTCATGTTTTTCCTTTGCCGTTTGAATGTTTCGAATTTTGTAAGCATAATTTTTCGGGCCTAATCCAGCGAACATTATCATATTCCATCCATCTTCTATTTCCCTAGTTAACTGCCCCAAATAACATCATGTAGAAAGTGGGGATTCTTCATTTTTATTCTGTACATACATGATTGAATCGGTGTCTACATATAATACCTTCTCGTAGCCTACCTTTTGAATCATGTATAATCGCAACCAAACCTATGACGAAAGAAACGTACTTAACACTACATTACTAAAAGCTAGCGGTTTATTTTCATTTTCAATGTCTTTGTATGTGACAACGAGATGCTTGTCACCTATTGGCAGTACACTTGTTAGCTCGTACTGAGGGCTTAATAATATTCGCAAAAAGGATTTTTCATCTTGGACAATTTTTGTTTGCGGAAGGTCTGTTCTTTGCCCCATTTGCCGAAAAGAGAATTTTGAAAAATTTTAGAAATATATCAACCCTGGATTTAAAGAAACATTATCATAATTTAATTTAATATGCTCATTAATTTCATAGTAGATTATATATTGCCTTCTAGCATCTTCCGTCACACAGTCTGTAGAGAAATCACTAGCTTCTTGTTTCATTGCTAGGAAGGAGTTCAGGTAATCATTAAAAAGGCCTTTTTTCATTTCGAACTCCCACATTTCATGTATTTTCTTAATAATGTATCCACGTTTCCTAGCAACGGTAAGTTCCGGACTACAAAACGCTCCTCTGAACTGCCGTTCTTCCACCGAATGAGTACAATCATTATTATTATGTTTCTCCATACATTTTCGGCATAAACCGAATAACAGTCGACCGCCGGAACTGTATGGTAAGACGGGGACATTCAAATCACTGGGTGGAAGTACTGTGCAGTCCACAAGACCATGAACATTTTCCAACTCTGTGACATTGTTTTTATGGATTTTCGGCGATCCTGTTGGAAGCGGCTTTGTAGACATCTCAGGGATACAATGAAATGACGTCAGCATATTATATAAGCTCATCTTCACTACATTTATAGAGTGATCTAAAGCACTCTGTCCGCCCACCCTTAAACGCGTCCTTCTGAGCTAATCCTGACGAAAAGATCAAGACATTTCTCTTTAATAAATGCCTGAATGGCCTTATCTTTTTTAACACGAGCGCCCCATTCGCATTCCCAAATTTCCTCATAATTTTTTACAGCTTTTTTCAAATACTTTTTTTTTCCTAAGGGTACGCTCATACCGTTGCTCGACGGTTTCCCCACCGTCAATGGTTTCATGACGAAGATTCGGATAACAAAGAGGACAGCAATGCCAGAAACGCCCGTGGAATTCTAAAGCTTTACCCTCCTCTCTGTCATAACCATCTACTTTATACTTCCCAAAAGGTACTTCGCCACCATTCGCTGCATGCTGAATTTGAACACCTCGCTCATGCTCCGTATACATCAGCCATTGTACGGCCTTCTTACTTTGCCAATCGCAATGTTCAAATCCTAGGGGAGGAATGATCGCAATGGTATCCTCTGGAAGATATAAGGTACGAAATACCTTGATAGCCAGTCCGGCAATAGTGCTCGACGCTAAGATGGGCTGAATTCCCTCAGTACGTTCCTCTATGATATCTGAAAACTTTATTACAGCAGCTGTCAATATGGCCGTGTCATTTTTACAGTAGGCAAGGAGCTCGTCTTGAAAATTAAATATTTTTTTCGACTCTACACAATCACGATGCCACGCGGTAAGTTCTTTTGCAGCATTTTCTGATTTACTGACAATATCATAGAAATCTAAATCCGGATACAGTCCTTCGTAATTTTGATACTTGGGGGTATTAAACAAATAGGGGAAATCTCCTTTCTTTAAAGTTTCACTAAGACCAAGTGTCTTAGGAAGGTCAGCAAGACGAACTCCCATGTACAGGTAACTAACTTTAAAAATAATGTCATCCCCCACGAACAGTTCAATGATCTTTTGTCCTTGACACAAGATCTTTAAGTCGCTAATTTCTTGTTCTTCCAGTAGATTTTTGTCTGCTAGTATGGTATCGAAGCGCGAACCATTATAAAAAACACACACTGTTTTCATAAGCTCTGTACGTGGAGCAAGAATGTGATTAATAAAATCACCCATATTTTGAAAACGAAATCTCTTACACCCCCCTTTTCTTTATCGCCACATGTCATACAGTTTTCTGCAGATGGTAAATTCTTGCATTTATGACACCTATGGCTTACACAAATTAAATTAGGCTTATGCTCCCGTTCACCATTTGCATCTGCATCCATAATCATAGTTTCTACGTCAAAAATTATATATAGATATTTTTCTATCTGTTTAAATTCTTGTTTTTTGACAAAACAAGAATGATCGGGCATAACGTGAATTCTACACACTTTACATAATCTTTCACAACAAATATGCTTTTCCCGCCGTTTTCGCATATCATAGATACAGCCGCAAGGTAAACAGTGCTTCCCGTTGTCACATACACTCTTACCCTTTTTAGGAACAAGTTGATGATTATCATAACATAACGTACCAGGGAAAACTCTATTACATTCATTACATTTAATATTTTGTTTCTCCTCATCTGAAAGTTTAGTGTGAACCACCTCGCAGTAGGAACATTTGAATTGGCATTTATGATCATAGGCATTGTTATACCCCACCAAACATTCGGGACATAACAATCTTGCATTAAGATAAGATTTAATATACGGAATGGAATTGTAGTGGCCGTCAGCATACTCAATATATATCTTTTTCTGTTTGGAGTTTTGAATATGATGTCCTGGGTAAATGATGCGGGTTTGCGTTGTGCCTGGCGTTCTTTCATATACAACAATACGATAGTGAGGGAGTAGATGTTGCTGAAACTTTTCTACACCCCCCAGGTCGCAAATATTATTTTTTTCCACATCAATCCCCGCTTTCATGCAAAGAGCTTTAGCCTGCTTTAGCCATGGCAATGGATATCTTTTAAAGTTACGAACAAGATTATTGTCTTTATCCGCCTGGCCTTGGACAAAACTATGCTCTGTGGGAGGCAATGATTTCCTTGAGGAGGGGCAACAACATATTTTCTTAAAAATTTCCCGTTGGAAATATATTTCTGGATTCTACGGCGATCTCTACCTTTGCCAATTCTACTCGATATCCAATGCAACTTGAAGGTAGTTGTGCCTGAAAGAAAGGTTTCGTTGCTCTGTACAACGTTTTCAATTGACCTTAAAATTACATCGGGTGTTAAATTATCCTGTTCCATCTATGCGACATACAACGGGCGATTTAAATTTGAATTGCTGGAATCTAAAACGAGCCCGACGTGAGCATTATGGGGAATTCCCGACATCAGAGCATTCAAGGCAAAGGCAAACAGCTCCGTAACAAAGTTTTCCAGGTCGACAATATCGGCTGGCGTCCATGCAATCCACACCGGGGATAGTACCGTTTTTGAGCTGAAATAATTTTAAATGCAGCGCCAGTACTACTACTAGTAGTCCCTTGTTTACTCCCACCGGACATATCTGTAGCACGCACTTGCGGTGGTGTCCAATTTTTCCATGCCCGTGCTGGATTTCCATTACTTTCATTAAGAGCATTCAAACAGGATTCAAACTCAAGCACTGCAGCATCACCATCATTCTCCTCCATCGGTTCAACCGTAATATGATCCAATGAAATGTTCTCGTCCTGTAAAGGATTTTCCTGAATAATAACAGGTGAACCCGGAGTTACAATATATACTTCTGCATCGTCATCATCCTCAATTTCTATTACCTCATTCAGAGGATAATGATCCGGGCTCGAGTCCAAGGTTATTATATTATTATCCATTATAATACTGGGGGAGGAGACACCACTGGGGTGTTCGTCCATACCCTCCATGATATGATGCATCATATCATTATCAAATATGGGACTAGGAATATCAACGTCTTCCTCAGTGTTGCCAGCTGATGGTCTAATATTATCTAAAAATACTAGACCCTCTTCCTCCCCGAGAAACTCCATTAAAATAACTTCATGTATTCGGTCTTCGTGAATCATGCCTCTGGTTACTAAACACTGAAAGCATTCCCTCGCCAGTCGTAAATCGCCTTCGAATATAAGGCATCCCGCTTCAAATAGATCTAAATTGTCTGCTGCAGACTTGCAGCTTTGTATTAATACCTCCAAATTTTGCCAGTACAGTTCAAAAAGATGGTTAATAAACTGAATACTCACATTATGATCCGTCGACCGGAATCCCTGCAGGTGGAGCGTGCACAGCTGAATCCAGAGGTCCAAAGCATCACCCTCAAATCGACCTTTGAAGAAGGAGTCGAAAAGGTTGTCAATGATCTTCGTAGAAGCCATCTTCTGAAACACACACAGACACAATACGTTGTAATCACAATCAATAAAGTTGAAGCAGTCACAAACCAGGAACAGTCCTATCTCTTCCACAGCTGGTCTCTAACTGACGCGGTCGGCGAGGGGCGATAATAATATACCAAGGGGAAAAGACAATATACCCGGTAAGAAAGGGGAGGGGAGATGATAATATATCAAGGTTAAAAGACGATATATAAAGGAAGAAAGGGGAGGGGGGATGATAATATATCAAGGGGAAAAACAATATACCCAGGAAGAAAGGGGAGGGGAGATGATAATATACTAAGGAGGAAAGGGAGAGGAGAGGAGTGTAGCAAAAAAATATTGGTTCTCATTTTAGTTATAACCGACAACATGTTCCAATGAATTGAATTTTTTAATACTTTCATATTGTATAATGATACTCTAGTGGATACGAAATTTTGGTGTTTATAAAAGTCGGGAAGTCATGTTAAAACTTTATCGGCGATATCCCACTGTATCCCCCCGCCTGGTTATTTAGTATCTCCCGCCAAGTATATTTCATGTATTACATTCGTAAGGAGAAATATATTAAAGTGATTTGAAGGTAAAAAGAATGTTCCCATAAAAAATATTACATAGAATTACATTATTTGCTAGATCCTGAGTGATCACATTCTGTTACTACTATTTTCTTGTTTTCCAAACTTGATAAAAATGATGAATACAAATCCTGATGCAATTCTTTGATTTGTTAACGTACACTGTTTTTAAATGTCTTAAATAAATTACTATCAGTATGAAAATGTTTCCTGAGGTATTCTAAATATAATCTCTCCACTTCCAAGTGAATCAGACCAATTTTACAATTGTCTGCAACCCTACAAATATGATTGAACTCCCCATTTAATTCACAAAATCTTAAATTAGACAAACCATTTAAATCATGAACATTTACCCTTAATATTTTATATACACATTTACTGTTAACTTCAAGAATATTACACATTGCAAAATATTTGAAAATGAGTAAATTATCAATCAGATACTTACAGTGATTTTTAAAACGAAAGAAAATCCAAACTTAAGAAAGATGTCGCCAAATAGACTGGCAATCAAACGCAGATGATCTGAAAACCAAAACAATGATCTGAGTATGGAAGCGCTAAGTTGACAGACACGTAGTCTAACACAGTCAAAGCACAACTAATAACCCAGGCTTCAATTCAACTCATTAAAACAGCAAGTTCACGCATGCGCACCATGTCGCTTTCTAGACCGACACCAAGTGATCTGTACGAGTAGGTATTACATTATTGAATTCCAAGATGCTTGCAAAAAAACTAACGAACATTATGAAACACGGTTAATAGTTGGAGTTAGGAAAACATGTCTAAATTCAATTTATAATATTCGCGAAGTTATTTCATCATTAACAAAGAAGAATATTTAATATTCTGATAACTTTAAATACGTTGTTTGACTAACAAAATTTTTGAGAACGAAAATTGTTATACAATTCGAACATGTAAATAATTTTATGACCATGTGCAATAATATGAGGAATTAATTTCTGATGTTCCAAGAGACTTCGAGCTTCTAAATAATGCTTGAACAAAGTTTACATTGTGATCAAGTAAATAAGTTCAATGTCTTTAAACAAAATTGAAAATATTTTTTGAAAAAATAAAGTTGAAGCACGCTTGGTTTTTCGAACTGTGATTTCAATTAGTAATTCTTTACCATTACAAAAGTTGATTGTAACTGGCTTAAAAGAAAGTTCCACAAGAAAGCTACACTAGTTGAAATCAGCAATAGAACTTGCTATTTGAACAAGGTGAACATCTTATAGATTAAGAGAGCAAATTCATAACAATATAATATATTACACCTGAATTATTATTACCAAGAAAGCTTTACACGACACACACTCTATTTCAAGTTTTGAATTCGAAACTGTTAATAAAATTCGAAGCTGTTAATAAATACAAAGTAATGCGTACCACTTAGTAATTTCAGAAGAAATATTAATTTCATCGTTTTATTAATTAATTTAGTGTTTTCACAGCGTTATACGATGCTTATTATGAAGAATATGAAATATTAAACGACTTCAAAATCTCTCTCGTGTTAATTTAATCTGTTCCTATCAAAACGTTTTAATCAAATTCTTATCAAACAAAATAATTATTACTTAACTAATTTACAGACCCATGCAGTGTTTAAATTATAATATTCATAAATAGATTACAAAACAACTAAAAAATTAAATAATTGTTGTGAGCTTCAAACTTGATATTTATTTCTACGTAGGCTACAAAATATTCGAGCTGACCAGTACTAATACTTTCAAAGATTGTATTCATATAAACCTTGCAAGACCACGGAATCATCATCTTCAATACATTTCCACAACTCATGTTTCAAATTACCTTCCAAATGATATATCAAACACTACTCTAGTACTAATAGTTTAAAAGTTGTATTATTAATGGACTTATGCACTTCCCCCTTCCTGGATCCCGTGAAAAGTTCTTTCTTAACGTTCCCTATATTAAGACCTTTCGAACGATATATTATAAGACTATATTACTTAAAGTTATTTTTCAACAGGGGCCCCCGACCCCTCTCCTGGCAACGCCACTGCCAACAGTCATCATTACTGTTTCTCCAAGTTGATTTTGCCATAAGCTTTCAAACAACACCTTACTCCCTGTTCTATGACTAATAGCCTGCAAATAAATTTTCTAAGTCCTTTAGGCAGCTTTGGCTCAGGCCAAGCGGATAATATTTAAAAAAACAAAACAAAAAATGGTAATGATAAGAATATTGTTCCATACACACACACATACATACATACTCGCATACACAAATACTCTCGCTCTCTCTCTCTCTCACATACACACACACACGCACACATACGCATATACACATACACACACGCACACATACGCATATACACATACAAACATACTAGCATACACAAATACTCTCTCTCTTTGATAGGAAACACTGTTCATAAATAGTAGAAAAACTATAAAAATAGGATGAAATATAATTTTTTTTCTCCAACAAGGCGACCCCACGCTAGCCCACGTGTATGGAGACGCTGTCCACATGCGCACGCGCTAAGCGAATCAAAAGCATCATAATTTTGACTACGATAGGAGCAACTCTCTAAATCTATAAACAGGGAGGGAAGCGGAATTTTGTCCACATGCTTCGTTCTAGTTGTAAAAGAAGCTGGGGCTGGAGTACAGGGGAAAAGAACCGATAACTCACAATGCATGCTGACTAGACCCGAAGAAATGTTTCTTTTCTTCTCACAAGGACGCGGGGGAGGAAAGAAAAAAGGCATTTTGTCCTCCGAGAAAACGTAAGACAAACGTAAAATCGTGCTGTTTCCTGCAGTGCGTGTTTTAATTTCTTTCCGTATTAGGTTTTTTCGTTTGGTTTGTTTTTTTGTGTGTGTTCGTATGTTTTAAAGAACATGAAGACTACGCGTGGTTATATTTATTCGTATGTAAAGATATTTATGTTGGTGCGTGTTTGTATGCATAACAGATAATTATGTGCGTTTATTTAAAGTGCGTATTTGTAAAAACGTTCATGAGGTATACCTACGGTAAGTCACCAACTACCCGTGTTCATCCTAAAAGTAGGAGGGAAGAATCTAGTCTAATGTAAGTACCAATAAGTCTATATTTTCTATCGGCAATTTCCTATTAATATGAAAATTTCTGTCCAGATTTTTCATAAATTTGATTTTAAAAAATTTGTTTACAGGAGAGAAATAGTATAAAGTCGAGAGTAAAATCAATGCTCTCTGAACGTATTCTAAAGTTCTAAAGTGTTACGTTACAATATTTAAACCTAAATAAGCATTCTGATTCTGCCAGGATTTTGTTTGATGTGGGGCGTAAAGTTAAAATTGGGAGGGTGTAAGTGGAGTTTTACACGGTTTCTATCGATCTTTGCTCAATAACATTCGATAATTCCCTGGATTAATATCTTTTTTATAATCAACACGCTCTGGTATTTGACCGAGCAAAATCAGAGGTTCTGCCAGGATTTGGTTTGATGGGGGGAGTAAAGTAAAAATTGGGAGGGTGTAAGTGGAATTTTGCACGGTTTCTATCGATTTTTGAATCAATTTTAAAGTTAAAAGACCGACTTTCAACATTTAGAGTCCCAATGCCTATCAGCCTTTCCTAGTAACACTTTAGTTTAAATTTAAAAGGTCCTGAAAATCGAGTCCTGTTGATAACAACGCATCTGACAATCCTGGCTGAGATTTTTTTCAGGGATTCTGCCAGGATTTGTTTGACGGGAATGCACAGTTAAAATTGCTAAATCAGCATTCCTAATTCATGGTCATGACGCATTCAAACTCGTGGGTCTCTAAATAAAGTAGTGAGAATACATAAACAGTTTCACCGGGTGAATAGCGAAATAGCAACTTAAATAAGACACTGGTCTTCATGGAGCATGAAATGAGAAAGAAACAAAATTTAACAGTGTGAGTAGCTTGAGATAAAATTAAGGATTGTTCCAATCGAATTGTTCTTTCAAGGCTTTGCAGCTTAGCTTAATATTTAAAATGCCCTGACTGAGGTTTTCCAGAAATTTCGGTTTTCATAAGCGAAATACCCGCGTTCGCTTTTGTGTAAATAAAACAAAAGTATGGCACATAAATGTATGTACTTCTCAAAATCGTGTAAGATCTAAATAATGGTTGTTCTACGCAATACTCACAAGTCAAGAGAAACCAATAGTGGTTTGGCATTATCGTAACAAATAATAGCCACACTTATTTATTGCATTATCTTGCTTTAATATATCTCAAAACAAATTCGATTTGTTTTCGAAACAATGTATTTAAAGTTATCAGAATTTAAAAAACGAGCAAGTACTTAGTTTTTAATTTCCTTAGTTAAAATAATGAGAATTCAAAGAATTCGAAACTTGAATTAGACTGCGTAAAACTTCCTTGTTAATAAGATGCGAAACTATTTAATTGCACTCGTGATTAACTAAATTAAAATACTTGAATATTCTTATACAATATGATCTACTACATAAATTGAAATAGCATTGCAAGTCAATCGTCTTGTTTAATAAAATAAACTTTGTTAATAATAAATTAATATGAACTACTTACCAAATAATTTGTTGTGGTGGAGAAATGTTGATCGACGAAAATACTCAGCAAAAAATAAAAAGTTGAAACACTACCAAATCACAAGTAAATATTACTAAACTTTGTAAGTCAGAATGAAAACTGATATCATTTTGTGTTAAGCATAGCCGTTTTAATATTTCTAGTCAGACATTACTCTCGAATCATAAAGGCAGGGTTCATATTCTCTGATTGGATAAACTTTTCTATATTCCATTTGGCCAATAATTTTATTGCGTGCAAAATGCATGCATCCCAGCATCCCACATGCAGAAATTAGCTCAAGCGACGCTGTTAATTCCAGATGCTGGAAATACTTGCAGCGTGGTGAAGCCACGCCATAAACATATGGGTTTTCGTTTTCTATAAACATTCTGTTGAATTGTATATGCTTCAGTACGAAATACAATTACTTTCTCTCTAATGCGTATCAAGACATCCGTGTGTATATTGTCTCACAAAAATACGCGATGTAAATTTACAATGACAGTTTCAGAGGAAGAAAAGGTAGCCGGAACGTATTCTTTAAAGGAGGAAAGGAGATTTTGGGGCAGCGGAAACAAGAGAAGATTCAGCTATGGTACGGACATTCAATAGTTAATAACAACGATCCCAATTCTCTATGACCGTCTGCTTTTCTAAATACCATATTGTTTGCAGTTCTGTGCTAAAGTTTACGATCAATGAAATTAAAAATGCATTATAAAGCTGTATTTAGTTTCAATAGGAAGTTAAATAGAAACAATCTCTCTTCTGTTACTGCAGCCAGCTGGAAATTAAACATTCCCCTATAGGCGTTACCAAAAGCAAGCTGTTCCCATTTCTTTCTTCCCCAAAACTGATCTTTTCACACAATCGCCATGAAGCCTAACCGGAAACGCAATACAATTGAATCTAGCTTGATACAGCCACACAGCTTCCACCACTGCAAAGAATTGCTTTTGCCTCTCTGATATTACAACAGCCAGAAAAAAAACTCAGTCCTGCCCTCACAGACGGAAGTACTAAGAGGTTCACATTACATTGTAATGTTCATAGAATTATTTACTTGAACAAAGTTTACATTGCGATCAAGTAAATAAGTCCAATTTATAATATTCTAGCTGAATCATTATTAATAGGAAGTTTTACACAATACGCAATTTATTTAAACAATTACAAACATCTTCAAATTAAGAATCCAATCGCATCTTGCCCACTGTCGACTGGACTTGCAATCAAGGAGTCCTGGGTTCAATTATCGGCACTGACACCCTTAATACGTTCGAATTGTATCAATCTGAATATAATCAAATTTAATTTTTAATCGAATCCCAACCTAATTAAGATTGCTCAAGGATTTTCTTATTTATTTCCCTTGGTTTGCTGTTAAATGACAATTCTCGTTCAGAAAAAAAATGAAACTTAAAAGAAATGAGCAACTACTTAGTTTTTAATTTCCTTAGTTAAAATAATGAGAATTCAAATAATTCGAAAGTTGAAATAGACTGCGTATCGCGTAAAACTGCATTGCAATAAAGTATTGAACATTACGTTGTAATGAGATCACTTTGTACTTTCATTTTGAAAATTTTCGTAAACGAATGTTCTAGATAACAGATAAAAAAATTATAGACGTCATAGAAAGGGTTACAGTACAAACAATCTATTTACGCCATTCGAAATCTTCAAATTCGCGTTTAAAAGAAACTTTGTTCATTAAAAAGTAATCAACCCAATGAAACCACATGTGTTGTGGTCATTATAAAGCTAAATTCTATTCTCGAATCAAAGATTTAAAAATAAGGAGCAAGTGTCTGATTTATTTCATTATCTCATTCATAAAGAGAAACAAATTCAATCCAAATAAAAAATACATATGCATAGAAAATGGTTGTCATTAAACAATGCGAAAATAAAATAAACAACGCGAAAAATGGCGAAAAATGTGGTACCAAATATATATATATATATATATATGTGTATATATTTAAATGATTTTTCACATCGTAAATAATATCCCATTTTCATAAATTTTATATATGGCGTACATAAAGGTCCAACAAGGCCTACCATTGTCTCAGCTTCGACCTTAGCCACTGGACAACGCGTGAAATGGCAAAAAGGCGGATTGTGTCTTCTCTCTACTTGACACAAATAGAAAAGCATACATCAAACTATTATAACAAGATAAACATAAATTACATTGAGAGATGCACTTCCTTAGTTCTTTACATTTACGTCGTTTGTGGCTGGAAGTTACTCAATAATATCAAACTGCACCTAAGATCAAAATATTTGAACCCAAGATTGCTATAGCGGATCCCTGATACTGCACAACGTTTCGTTGTTGCCCCGCTAATTTTTTGAGTCTGGATTCTGAAGCAAGGATGTTCAGCGTTGCTTCGAAGAGAACATCGAACGGGCATTTTTTTGTATTTTTCGCCTTTTTTCCCCCTTCAGTGGTTGAGTGAAATATTGCCACCATGTGGTTCTTGTTTGAAACTTGAGAAGAGCCGAAATTCACAAGAGGTGTCAACAGAGGTAGGCGTCTCTGGGACGAATATGAAACACTAAATGAGTGTATCGAAACATCAGCCCGGAAGACGAAGCAGTGGTTGTGAGTATCGACACCATGCGTCGGTCACTACTTCACATGGTACCCAGAGATTCGGAACACTTGTCTTGTCGTGCTTCGAAGCAATTGGTCAATTACGCGAGTCGAAACATTGCTCGAAGCAGTGAAGCAGGAGCCAGCTTAATCATAACGAACGGCCAAAACGCATACACCCGCCCCCCCCCCCACACATACACACAAGCACACACACAAAGGACGGAATGAATCTGCTGCAGCACATACTATAGCAGGGAAATTTTGCAGCTTGGGCGGAGGGGTGAGGGACATGCGGGCCACCTTCCAGATGCAAGGAGTAGCTATTTCCATCTCCTGTCTGTCGTTAGTTGTTTCTCCCTCGTAAAATCCAAATCCCTGTGGTAATTGCTATTAGAAAACTCACTCGAACATACATCAGAAAGAGAACCTCTGTAGCGAGTTTGGCTTTCAGAGCGTTGTAGATAAGGCGCAAACCAAGATTAATCTGTGAACTTGTAAAGTATTTTTTCTCTTTCTAAAAGGAAACTATGGTTTTTGTGAACACCGAGGGGTAGAGTATTACTACATATTCTGTATTTTAGCGTGATTGAAATAAATATTAAATAATTTAAGAATTATGGCAACACAGACAAACACCGCCACTGCAAAATAGTTTACTCTGTATGTAACCTGACGTATTTAGTTTACTGCAATTCATCTAGTTACCTTCTTATCAACAACATATTATCCCCCTTTGTAAAATTTTCTTAATTCGCACACTGGTTATAACTTACTAATTAAAAAACAACTACTCATGGCTTTGGTGCTACAAGGCTATGATGTTGTTCATTTTAGATAATTATTTAGTGCCTACTTCAAAGATTTGGAGTTGGAAGATATATAAACTGTTTCCTTTTTTTTTTTTGGTAGGGTTCTTCGAAGTCAGTTCTATTTCCTTTGTAAAATAATTAATTTTATGGGCCTATTATTAATTTGAATGCTTGATAGCTCTTGCGACTTTAATGAAAAGAATGAAACATATAACGTTGTATAATATGTATTTTTGAAATCCTCTAAAATGATGAGACTATTATGCAATTACGACCATTATGCGGCTAGAAACGGCAATTACTTTTTAATGTCCTTTATTACATTTAAATAGTTACATTTTACAAAATAAAATTACTAAATTTTAAAAAGAAACTCTGTAAAAATAGTATCGGTTGTAGGTGTTAACATGTATATAGGCCTACTTCGAAGGAGGGCGCCAAATTCAAAGCTTGCTCTTAGCCTTGTAAGACTAAGAGGTGTGACCCTGATTTTGTCCACACACAGAAACAAATAATCGGCCAACTGAGGTAACTGTGTGGTCTTAGGCGTCAGGCCAACTCTTCCAAGGTTCTGGGTTACAATCCCATCTAGGGCATGGATATTTGTGTATTTTAGAAATTAACAGCTAATCGAATTGAGACCGGCCGAAGTAATTAGTTGCTAAAATGTCCCGAAACTCAAAGTGTTTGGAAGTTTATAAGCAGATTAGTTTCGAAACAACGTTCCAAGGTTATTAGATAATTGTGGCAAAGATCTTCCAATAAGAAACACACAAAGTGAAGTAAATCTTTGCACAATATCTCAATCCTAAAGTGTGTAATACTATACTAACAGGATGTTCAACACTTACACGATTTGAACTTCCTTTCAAGGTAAGTGTGTACGTGCTTCCTTTTACGCAGTGGATGTGTGATATCATTTCCAGTTGCAGTGCGAGCGATGAAAGGAAGTATTGAATATCTGTGGATAATTTTCCCGTTTGAAGCTAAGCAAACTATAAAGACGCAGGTGCTGGTCAAGGAAAACATCCGTTTTTAACCATTTGATATGTTTTTTTACGTTCCAGAGCTTTGCTGATAATTGGCGTTTGTTCTGACTTGGCAAGTAAACAGCTCCATTCCATGTTGATCTCGATAAATGCTCATTGTTCATAGCGAGAAAAACTCTCATAAACAGGATGTATACGGTATGTGCTATTCATGCCTGATGATTGGTTTCTAACCCTGAGAGAGTCAACAAATAAGTTTTCACACGCTGCGTAAGTAGCAGATGAGTAATATAGAAAAGAAAATGAACGTTTGTCCAGCTCTTTGCGTCGTAAACATTGGTAAATAAAACCTTGACATAGGGTGAGATCAACATGAAACAGGATGAGAGGGTAGGGAGTCATGGTCATACAAGCAAAGAACCATGAAACCTATAAAATAAGCGAATATAAAGCTGCTTGACTGAAAACAAGAACATTTTTCAATTTTCAACTTTCTTTACCAAAAGCATGATCAGCGTACACAACACTGGTACTTGAAATTTATTTTGGAAACATCACCTGATAAAATAAATTCAGAGAGGAGGAAGGAAATTTTCAAAATGTGATTGGAGGCGTACTGACGCATTTATGTTAGTTCACGTGCAATTTTTTATTGAATGCACAGAATTTGATTACACATTTTACTCCTGGTAGAGAACGATCTTAACATCTTTAAAATACATAGTTTCGTTTCCTTGCTTACGAGATTCAAACAGAAAAGGATCAATTTGTGTCCATTGGAAACAAATTTGGCAAATATGATAACAGTGACTACCACCAATTCTGCTACATTTGAATTTTTTAGATTAACTGAATTTTGAATTCTTCTTAAGGGGTTTAGGCATCTGAGGCTCAGGTTTGGAAAGGGTGGATTGTGGAAGGTGAATGGCCTGAGCCTATTTTGTAGATACCATTCCGGCATTTGCCTGGTGTGACTGAGGAAAAACACTGGAAAATCCTGTCAGGATGGTCGGCCACTAGGATCGATCCCAGGGCTTCCCAAAGGCTAAGCCAACGCTCTACCACTTAGGCACGCTCGTTTAGTTTTTAAGTTTACTTAGAATTGTTATTTTCATGGTAAGGAGGTCTAAATTTAGTAAATATTCAAATATCGAGTAAGAACGGGTTGTACCGGTTCAAAGCAAACTTGACATCATGATCACTATAATCAGAATCTTAAGCAAATTAAACTTCCAAATAAATCAGTGTTTCCAGGGTAAAGAGACGCACATTAATTACACATTGCGCATAAAGAGAAAACGATTGCACCGATTATAGAAATATTTGGAATCATAGTAGGGGACAATGCTATCAATGTTTGCATCATGTTATGGCTTTAATTTTGTTTGTGTTTCCATGCCAATTAGGCTCACTGATTGCACGTTGTATTCACACTACGAGCAAAAATTCTTCAACCAATTCTAGCCAAAGCTGGCAAACTGGCTAAAAACTCAAGCTTTTAGCTATATTATAATGGGAAGATAATTACCAATTCCATCGTGTTAGAATAGTTGAACCAATACAAGCATACCAGATACAGTGTCACAGACTATTTGTAAATATTCATAAAAAAAAGCAACAACAACATGTACACGAATATCACCATTTCACCATCAACTGTTCGACTAACAAATATTTAAGTGTCGTTTCCCGCAAATTTTCAGATTTTTCAAAAATGATCTTTAAAGGAGAAAAACTAGCCTACATTATACCTATGTTACACTTTTTTTCGCGTTTTGTGTACCAATTTCTTGGTGGTATGTTAATAGAAAGGCAAATTCTTCTCATTCTCTCATGTTCCAAATACCATTTTCATAGTGCAAATGAAAGGAATCTTAAGTTAGTTTGAAATGAAAAGTCACAGTCTTTTATCTCTTACATTATTTGAATCACAGGACTTTAAATATCGTCGACCTCGTCACAAAGTGTATTATCTCAAAATTTCAAACTTTTCAGGAGAGAAATTTAAAGAAAGGTACTTCCATATACTTGTTAATGTTCTTGTAACATATTATTGTTAATAACTTTTGAATGGCTTATCACTTAGATACGTCGATTTGAGTCAAGAAAATATACACAAAATGCCATATTCTGACGATGCTAATAACTTAAAACTGCTAAATTTTGAGATACGACACTTTGTGATGAGGTCGACGAGTAGAAGTAGTGTACAAACACCGGAAAACAAGATGGCCGCCATGCTGCCACGTAGTCCAGTGGTTTCGCAAGTGGTAGGTGGCTGTTGACGTCAGCGGGGGTGAATGAACAAGGCTATGAGTGAAATGTGGGTGGGAAAAGGAATTACGCAATCATTTTTATAGAAGTGTAAGAACACCGGAAAACAAGATGGCCGCCAAGGAGCCAAGTAGTCCAGTGGTTTCGCAAGTGGTAGGTGGGTGTTGATGTCAGCAGGGGTGATTGTCCAAGGCTATGACAGAAATGTAGGTCGGAAAAGGAATTACGCAATCGTTTCTGTAAGAAACACTCAATTTTTAAGATGACAGCGAGTGAGCAACATAGTCCAGTGGTTTCGCAACAGTTTGATGGCCTGGAGTTGGCTGCTGACGTTGACAGTGATGATTGTAAGGGAAATTTGGAGGCATTGAGAGCATGACGTGGAGTTTATTGAGGGGGGGATAAAACATAGTTTATTTCTGTTGGGGCCCTCAGTACAACCTGCTTACGATCCTGGATGTGAGATAACACAACTTGTTTGAGTCATTGACGCGAGGGATGTTTATTTTTTATGGACTCTCCCTGCGCCCACCCCTGGCTACGTTCCTGCCTGACTTATGGAAAATAGTAATGCACCCCCCAGCACTTCATTCTAGCTACGTCCATGTACGTGATAGGGGAAAACACAAGTTGTTTGAAGTAATTGACGCGATTGATGTTTATTTTTGATGGACTCTCCCTACGCCCACCCCTGGCGAGGGATGTTTATTTTTGATGGACTCTCCCTGCGCCCACCCCTGGCTACATCCCTGTCTCTTTTATACAGAATAGTTAGGAAAAAATACATTAATTACTAAAAACTACGTCCTGTCTTGAAATTTATCAGACCTCAACAAATTAAATCTCCTAGCAGAAAGCCTGTACAATGTCCTGCAAATGTACAATCCCCCTCAAATTAATAAATCCTGAGAGAAATCCTGTAGGTCTCTTGTTAACCTCCCATAAAATCATCAAGAACGCCTTAAACTAGTTATACCTACTGATTAACATAAGATTGATTGTGAAAAATTGAGATGGTCAGTGATTCTGCCTGGTGGAGATTGGGGGGTAACCCCAAAATTTATTAAGAACACCCCCAAATTTATTAAGAACATGCCCAAATTAGTGCTATCTCTACAGTACTTCTAAATATTTATTAAAAAGGTAGATAATAATATATTAAGTATTTAGAAAAAAAACAAATTACCTTATTTATTCATTGAATGTAAATTCTTTCTTTCTTCATGATTTTAAATTTAATTCACAGTACAAAAAAATGGATAGTCTAACATCAGTTTTCCTTAGAAAATAACTAAGTTCTAGTTGAATGTCAGTCTTACAACTTTGGTTAATACGGGGTTGTCAAGTATAAAAACAGAAACTCCACACGTGATTTCTATGAAACATGCTCTTGGAAACTGGGTAGTACGTCAAGATTGTTGGCTTGTGATAATTTCTTCTTGAGTCAGAGAAAGTTTCCAGGTGATGAAATGGAAAATACCAGTGAATTACATATTTTTGAATACAAGGAAGTGAAGCGTTGGAAACAAACCACTTTAGTCATGCGAGGAAAATATCATGTTCTTCTTAATTGAGGTGATTGTATCATTAGGATACAAGGAAATGATGAGATGGAAAATCCAAGTGTTATATGTTCCTTCACTGACGTTGAGATAAAAACATGTTTTTGTCATTGTAGGTTTGGTGTAAAAATACTCGATTGTGTTTTCAGCTTAACTGACCATGAAATTTTGGGAAACACATTTCATCATTGAAAGTAATGCTTGCTTATTCAGCATGAAGAAAAATAAACCTATTTTTTACGCATCTTGTCAAGACATGAATCTGTTAACTCAGACGTTGTATACGCTGGCTGACGTCAGAGTGCATAGGCTCACTGACTAAGCTCTTTTGCCCAAGTCTAGTAATTTCACATTCACACTACCTAATGCGAAGCGAGTTTATACTACTTTTGAAAAGTTGAATAAAAAGGTTAAGATAGAACACTGATTTATCATTCTAGTTTGAGTTTCGATAGATATTACATCGTACTTACACAAGTGTGAACATCGTACTTGGTTAAGACTAAATCTTCTACTTCTACAGAACATTTTGGTAAGCCTTCTTTCTATTTATCTTCATTAGAAAGACTTTTGAAAGACACTTGCGTTGGGAGAGGGGAATAATGTATATTGATAGGTCTAATTTTAAAACCACAGGCTTTATTTCCTTTTCTTATGCTTTTGCTACATACTCAATTGAAACGGAATATTACCGCTAATTTTCAACAGTGCTTGTATTGTGATACCGCAATATTTTTAAACGCATTTTTTCTTGTTTCCTTACGATTTGCATGTGTAGTCAATTGAAAGAAATATTAGGCCTAATTTTCAATAACGCTTGCCTGAACTAATTTTTGAATGAGGCTTGTATCGTGGTAGTAAGATAATTGTTAAAACAGAATTTTCTTGCTTACATTGTAGTAGTAGCACAATATTTTATTCGCGCTTTCCGTGCTTGGTTATGATATGGTTACACACTCAATTGAAAGAAACATTAGGGATAATTTTCATTGACGGTTGGCTTCTGGTTAGGGAAAATAATTGTTTGAGCTATTTACTTTTTAGAAAAACTTTCCTTGCTTGAGATTTGGATGTCTAGTTAATTGAAGCGAATATTAGGGTTAATTTTCATTCACACTTGTGTTTGAAAGGTGGGAAAAGTAAGATTTTTTCCTTGCTTGCGATTTTTGTGTGTACTTAATTGAAAACATGGTTTCCTTAAATCTTGCAGTCAATCGAAAGAAATATTAGGACTAATTGTCATTAACGCTTGCCTTGAGGGTAGGAAAAAAACATTATTAAACCTACTTTAAACACGCTTTCATTGCTTGAGATTTAGCTGTATACTTAATTTTTTTAAAAAATCATAATACCTTCACACGTTGTGTACAGTACCTTACATTCACATTAACATTCAGAGCACGTCCACGGCACATTGTAGGGATATTCGGATCTCATTCATAGGATGTCCGGGGAATATTTCAACATCATTTAGAGAAAGAGGGTAGAACATTGTAGGGATATCCAGAGGACGTCCACGGCACATTGTAGGGATATTCGGATCTCATTCATAGGATGTCCGGGGAATATTTCAACATCATTTAGAGGAAGAGTGTAGAACATTGTAGGGATATCCAGAGGACGTCCACGGCACATTGTAAGGATATTCAGATCACATTCAGAGGATTTTCACACTACATTTATGGGGATATTCTCAGTACATTGTAGGGATATCCAGAGGACGTCCACGACACATTGTAAGGAAATTCGGATCACATTCAGAGGATTTTCACACTACATTTATGGGGATATTCTCAGTACATTGTAGGGATATCCAGAGAACGTCCATGGCACATTGTAGGGATATGAGATGATTTTCACACTACATTTATGGGGATATTCTCAGTACATTGTAGGGATATCCAGAGGACGTTAACGGCACATTGTAGGGATATTCGGATCTCATTCATAGGATGTCCGGGGAATATTTCAACACCATTTAGAGGAAGAGTGTAGAACATTGTAGGGATATCCAGAGGACGTCCACGACACATTGTAAGGAAATTCGGATCACATTCAGAGGATTTTCAGACTACATTTATGGGGATATTCTCAGTACATTGTAGAAATATTCACACTACTTTCAGAGGATGTATAAACATTATATTTTGAGAATATTCAGTGTATATTCTGAGAGTTATTGCATTTCCAGAGTTCAAAAATGCACAAATTATCTTTGTTTTCAATGATTTTAAGTGTAGTATGAGCGTAAATATGTTAAGATAATTGTCTAATGAGAGGTAAATATTCATGAAAGTTTTTCTTTTTTCATTTCAGATTACAATTTGCTTTGTGAAAAAGGCCAGTTCTTTCTGATCCTAATTGTAAGGGAGGAGTTTAGTGAGAGGCGTAGACTAAATTCAGACAATTGAATTAAGGTAAATAGATTTTTTGATAATGCAATGTTCCTTTACCATTGAACGTTAACTTAATGGTATTGTATGAGAAATGCTGTTGGTAAGGATTATATTATATTTTCTCAATGTCTTATTACTTTCTTTTGACTGATTTTACTTGAAGGAAGTGACTATATGAGAATTGTCAAGTGAGTGGTAAATATTCATGAAAGTTTATCTTTTTCATTTCAGATTTCAGTTTGCTGCTTGGAAACCCATAGTTTCTACCTTCACTGATTTTCTTTGCAAAGCACGTGTTACCTGAGAGACTTTCTGTAAATTCAGACAATTGAATTGAGGTAAAAATCTTTTATGATGGATTGATTTATCATTGCTCATTGTCATGTGTAAATGTAAGATCAAAGTAGTTTCATGCCGTTTTAAAATAATATATTTTGGTGGGAAAGTTTATAAACTAATCTTGCTCTATGGAATTATTATGTGATATTTTTCATGAATGCTCGATGAAGGTAGTATTACTTGATGATGTTGTCCTCTCATATATGTTATAAAGAAAAATCTACTTGTATAAAAATGTTGATTTTAAGAAAAAAAGTAGAGTTTTAACCTATTATTATCTGTGTGAGCATGAATTGGGTGGAAAAGTTTATAAAGTAATCTTGCTCTATGAAAGTATTATGTGGTATTTTTATTGAATGGTTGATCAAGGTAGTATTACTAAAATGATGTTCTCATCTAAGATTTTATAAAGGAAATTGTAGCTGTATAAAAATGATTTTAAAAGTAAAAAAAAAGTAGTTTTCACCTAATATTTGTGAGCATGAATTGTACTTGAACTTTATGTTTTTTATTTCAATTTCATTTTATTAATCTTTATTGTAATAAAATTGATAAAGCTAATTTTAGTAAGCATTCATATCAATTGAACAGTATCTTTCCATTTATTTGAATTGTCAATGGATAATTGATTAAGCTAATTCCTGTAAGCATATATATATGAATAGAGCAGTATCTATTTCATTTATTTCGTTTCTCTGGTAAATGAATATTATTAGTAATTGTTTTTAAACTTTTTCAGCAATATGACTGAATTCATGAATGCAGTGCATACTCTCTTAACTTCTGAAGCTAAAGTGGGGTATGAAGACAAAAACAAAATGCTGGAGACCTGGAGACAGGTATGTAATTATTCCGTCAATGGCTGCTTTCCAACTATTTCCTTTCTGTTTGATTTTGTTGACAAACTCTGTGAACAATCCAGGGGGGATGAAGACATGCGTAAACGAATTTTGGCTGCATGTGAGAGCAAAGAAGATATTGTTAACTTAGGTGTGGGGGGATTTTTCAGTAACGATGAACTTGTTCGATTAGGGTGGCAGCATTATTCCATCTTCGTAGATCCAGTGGATGAGGAAGGAGGGAGAGTAGTTGAAACTGTTGTAGGTATGGTCTTAGGGTTACTACCTGAAGTGATGAGTGGTGATTCAGAGATTTATATTCGTGTGAACGAAGATGGATCTCTGATCATCATTCCTCGCCGGAGGTCTCTCCCTCCTTTCCCATTCAGTGTATCTTCTAAGATATATTATGCTACCACTTAATCTTCTTCAATTGTGAGTTGTTCTAGTGCTTGCACTACCACCACCACTTCTATAGCAAACTCAATTATTTGTGTCCTTCCGAATTCCACCATTTATTGTACCACCACCGGAATCTGTTCCCCTACAATATCCTCTTCCTCGGCACTCATGCCACCACCACCACCACCACCAGCACCTATTCCCTCTACCTCTACCTATCCACTACCAACAAATTCCCTTACTCATTTGCCAAGTACTTCATCTTCTGCTGCTATTTCTAATATCAGCCATGCAGACTTTCATAACGTTGATAGGGAACGTTTCAATGGGGAAAATATCAACGCTGTGAAAGTGGATAGGGATTCTCAAGAGCATAATATTTTGGAAATGTCGCAGAGGGGGGACAAAGTATGTAATGAAATTTTTGACTTTTTTGAAGGGGAGAAGGATATTTTCAAGGATATAACTGAGTTAGAGAGGGAAGATGCAAGTCAGTGGGTGAATGAGAATGCCTATCCCCAGCTGCATGGAACGGAGGAAAATATCTTTGAAGTGATATCCCGCCGTAATCGAGAATAAACTAGATTTCCTCTACGTGGACTAGAGGTTACCATACGTGTTCGAGAGCCGGCTCGTATTTTAAACCTCGAGCAGTATGTTGAGACCCTGTTCACATTTTCGCTCGAACAAATATTGTTAGATGTCGACCAAGATAGTTACATTTTGTTTAGTATAGACAGTTCGAACGATACCCTCGGGCGCCCCGTTTATATTCCATGGAGAAAACGTCCGTATATGACAGTTGATCATATTCTTTCCACTTTGGAAAATATTTTGAATTCCAACGAGGTATTTCTTCTTGGTGAAAAGATGACGATCAAATGCCATATTACGGACCCGATACGTGGACAGGGTCGAAAGAATGATAAAAAGTATCTCCCGATGGAGGAGTACTTGGAAAAACATATCATTCCCGTTCCGAACTTCCCTGGCGATGGGGAGTATGATTGTCTCTCGCGCGCTCTTTGTCTGGCTCGATGTAAAGCACCTCAGACAAAAAAGTCAAGGGATAATGCAAGTTATATGCGTAAGACACCACCATTTTGGATTAAGAAAAGTAAAGAGCTATGTGAATCTGCTGGTGTTGATCTGAAAGGGAAAAATGGTGTTGGTATTGAGGAATTGGATAAGTTCCAAACTCATTTTGGCGATAATTATCAAATTGTTCTTTATGTACGTACTCCACTGACAAGGGATTTTACTGTATGGTATCGGGGGGAGAGTGCTTTTTCAAGCAAAAAGCTATTCCTATATATGAAAACCATCACTTTGTAGTGATTTCATGTATAAATTCCTTTCTGGGTGAAAGGGGGTATTGTCCAGATTGTCTTACTCCCTATTATAATCGTTTTCAGCATAGGTGTGAGTATCAATGTGAAATGTGTGAGAGGAGACATATCGTTACCGATGATGATGAAGAGTGTAATATTCAATGTGATGATTGTTTCAGAACATTTCCTACTCTTTCGTGCTATCGCACACATAACATGGAAGAGAATAGTAGGTCGCTATGTTACTACGTGAAACTTTGTCCAAAGTGTGGAGTTAAAATAGATTCTCGCCGCCGAAAAACTGATCACGTTTGTGGGGAACGTTTTTGTAATCTATGTCAGACGCATGTTGAACCGATGTTTCGTTAAGAAGTTACAGAAGAAGCCTATTAAAAACTTCTTGTACGTTGTTTTCGACGTAGAAACTCAACTCCTAGAAAAGAATGAAAAGGGAGAAAGTGAGCATCGTGCAAACTTAATTTGTGCTTCTCATCGCTGTCACGAATGTAAGGACAAGGAAGTGGACTATAAATGTTATGTATGTGGTAATGCAGAAGATGATCGAGACTTTGTGTTTTATTACATGCAAGCATTTATCATTCACGTCCTTAATCAAGGTTCAAAGTTTGAGAGAGTGGTGGGAATTGCACATAATAGCTCTCGTTTTGATACTTTACTAGTAGCAAGGGATCTCATCGAAAAACAAAACTTTTCCCCTATTGCTCAAGGTCAGAAAATTATTCAATTTTCGGTCGGGAATATTTCTTTTAATTAGAGCTTTTTGTTTTTAGGGGAGAAGTTATCAAAATTACAGAAAACCATGGGATTACAAGAAGGACTCAAGAAGATGGACTTTCCGTTCTTATTTAATACCAAAGGTAACGAGAATCATGTAGGACCGTGGCCTCACATCGATTCCTATGACCTGGATTCCAAATCCGATTAAGAAGGGAAGGCTCTTCGAGAGTGGTATGATACCATGAAAGATAAGACGTTCAATATACAGAGAGAAATGCTCGAGTATTGCAAGAACGATGTTCGATGTTCTTCTCGTACAAGCTGTGATTAAGTTTTCGAATCTAATCGAAGAGAAAACAGGTGGTATTCAATGTTTTCTCGAGACCTGAACCATAGCTGCCTGTGCAATGCAATGTTTCAGGTCTTTATATCTACCAGAGAATACCATCCCCGTCATTCCAACAATGGGGTTCCAATACGGCAGTCATTTTAGTAAAAAGTCTTTACAATGCATGAAGTATATGGAGTCTCTTGACCCAAATGTTAAAATTCAAACTATTGCTAATAGGGGCGAAGTACCATTTGGTAAATATAAATTGGATGGTTATGACGAGAAAAATAGTACAGCCTATGAGTACTATGGATGGTACTGGCATGGTCATACCTGTATTCAACAGCTTCGTCTTTATCCTTTGGATGACGAACAACGACTGACGTTGCAAAACAGGTATGATGCAACAAAGATTCGGAAAATATATTTAGAAACATGTGGTTTCAAAGTTATTGAAATCTAAGAATGTCAGTGGAATGAGCAAGTACGAAATTCCCCTCACATTCGGGATTTCATTAAAACGCAATGTAAGGAAATTGAAGGTTTACTTATTCCTAAGGAAAGTTTTAAGGGAGGGAGAACTGAATGTTTTCGTGCATTGTATGAATGCAAAGATGATGAATACATCCGGTAAGTAGATATCACGTCTCACTATCCATGGGTAATGTCGAGGAAACCTCTTCCTACTGGGAAGCCTATTATTCACAGAGGAAAAGATTTCGCGAAGCCAGAGGATATCCATGGTGTGTATTCTGTAAGATTTTAGCTCCAGAAAAGTTAGACATTCCGATCCTTCCATACAATGCAAACAAACGTCTAGTGTTTGGACTTTGTATGCTTTGTATGGAAGCAATGGAGAAAGGGGAATGTAATCACGATGAGGAACAACGGAGCTTCGTTGGGACATTTTTCACTCTCGAATTACATGAAATTATTAAAAAGGGCTACAAAGTCCTTAAAACTTATGAAATTTGAGAATTTAAAATGACCGAGGGAGTTTTCAGGGACTATGTGAATAATTTTCTGAAAATGAAGCAGGAAGCTAGTGGCTTTCCCTCTGAATGTAAGACTGAGGAAGAAAAACAATCTTACATTCGAGATTATGCTGAACATGAAGGAATAACGCTCGAGTATGATAAAATCTGTTATAATGCTGGCCTGAAGTATATCGCGAAACTATTTTTAAATTCTCTGTTTGGGAAGTGGGGACAGAGAACAGAGTTACCTCAGACCAGGTTGTTATCCGATGCTCACTCATTTTTAGAAATCATTCGAGCGCCGCATTTACAAGTTCAGTCCGTTGTTCCTATTCGGCAAACCAAATCGTAGTAACATATAAAGACTGTCAAAATGTAAATAGACCGTATCCCTTTTCAAATCCTATTTTAGCTGCTTTTATATCATCCTGGGCCAGACTTAGACTATATGAACTCATGGAGGCAGTAGGTATTGAATTTCTACTCTATGGTGACACTGACTCTATCATGTATGTGCAAAAAAGGAATCAACTACTCAGGTTGCCTATGGGAACTATTTGAGATAATTAACTAATGAGACCGAACTGGGATGGGAGATCCGGAAATTCGTGGGGTTGGGTCCGAAAAATTATAGTTTTAAGGAAAAAGAATTGAGGGATGAAGAAACGTTTAGACATACATGTACGATAAGGGCTATAACTTTAAATACACGGGCGCGAAAAGTAATTGATTTTGACCATTTTTATAATTTAGTAAAGCAGAAATATGAAAAGAAAATAGTGTCTAACCCAAATACGATCAGGAGGTTGCCTGGGTACAGAATTGTAAGCAGACCTGAACACAAGACCCACCAAATTGTAAATAATAAAAAAAGTAAAAGATTGAAATGACAAGGATGACTGTCGCACACTACCCTATGGTTTTGAACGACGGAAAACGTAATGGTTGACTCCTTTTTCATGAAAGTGTGTATGTGTGTGTGTGTGTGTGTGTGTGTTCCCCTCAGGATGATATAATAGGAAATGTTTTCAGACAATTATTTCATTTTATATCAAGATGTTGCCAGTTCAACACCCTTGCACTATGTTGATCACCGTTCCATCCCTTTCAGGGAAAACTACTTTTGTTACAAAATTACTACAACATATCGGTAAAATGTTCACAACCCACTTCAAAGAAGTTATTTGGTGCTAAGGTGCGGTAGTACCAATTCTTTCACCCTCCCTTTCTAATATTCGATTTGTTAAAGGAATACCAGATATGAATAATTTTAAAATTGAGTCGAATTCTTTAATATTTTAGATGATTTAATGAATGAAACAAATGGAGACGTTAGTAATTTGTTTACGAAATACGGGCACCATAAATATTTATCAGTTATCTTTATAGTTCAAAACTTACTTCCTAAAGGCAAACATTCTCGTAACATTTCTTTAAATAGTCACTATATCGTAATTTTTAAAAACCCAAGAGATAAATTACAAATTCAGTATTTAGCGCGACAAATTGTGCCTCATCATAGCAAGAGTGTTGTAGAGATTTTTGAAAAAGCTACTGAGAAACCACATTCATATTTACTTTTTGATTTAACACAAAAACTCATGATGCTTTGCGAATTCGAACAAATATTTTTCCAGGCGAAACTATGCATTTGTACACACATGAAAAGCATGCGAATACTCCAATTTCTCTTTAGTCGTTAAGAGGATGTCAAACTTAAAACATCATTACAACGAGCTCCGTGCTCTTTGCAAGTGTAAGGGAAAAAGCGTAAAATATTACTTCAACACGCATCTGGTAACTTAATTCGAACTGTTGCTCAAGTTGGTAAAAATCTTTTAAAGGGTAACATTAAAGTCTCTCATCATCAGAAACAAAGACTACATCGTCATAAAAAGGCGTTACGTGCTCTCTCTCAAGCCTTCAAATATAAAAAGTAAAAGTAAACATTTAATGTAAAAGGGTGGAGCATTACTACTTTTATTAATTGGACCCATTTTATGTGCTGTGGCTGGAAGTTTATTTAGAAGTTAACATTTCTCACTCACAATTTCAAAAAATGATACCCATACGCGAAGATGTTTCTACTCAACTTGTTCCTTCAATGAAATCAAGCATTTCTCACCAAGAACGTTTTGATCAAGAAATGTCTGATATATTAAATCCTACTGATCTTTCAATGGAGCAAAAATGGAAATTATACCAACAAGCACTTCGATACTTGGAACATACGCCGTCAGCTCAAAAGCCAATTGCAATACCCCTTTTTGATCAGGAAGGAAGAAATACAAAATTACTACCTTTATTTTCATTATTTTTAGAATCGATGCCAAAAACGCTAGTGAGAAATACATCAACATTATTAAATCTCTTGCTGAGTTCAAATCGTATTAGTTGGGATCAGAGTGGTGTAGTAAGCATTGATAATAACACACTCTCAGGATCAAATATTATTGATCTCATTCATGACGTTATTCGTAAACGTGCGTCAAGACATGCTGTAATTCTTGATGTACTTAAGTCACTTTTAGAGATATTAATGTTCCTAATGAATTAATCAACTTTCAATTTGGTGCTGGTGCTGTTAGTAGTATTGTTCCTTTCATTTCTCAAAAGAAAAAGAAGCAGAGGACGAAAAATATTATTTCCGAAAAGGAAAAAATTAGAAAACGTAGGAATAATAATTTGAAAAATATTTTTAAAAATTATAAACACTACAAGTTTTAAGTATGTCACTATCAAAGTTGTATTATACATATTGAGATCCAACATCCCTCGGAATTATTTCTAAATTAGAAGGAAAGACAGGTTTACAAAGAAAGAAAATTAAAAACTGGTTAGCTTCACAAGATGCATATACTTTACATGCCCCTGTTCGTAAAAATTTTCCACGGAAGCAATATTTCGTAAGAGGTCCAAATGAATTATTGCAAATTTATTTAGCAGATTTGCAAAACGTAGCAACATATAATAATGGTTATACATATATTTTATGTCGTGTTGATTCATTTAGTAGATTTGCAATTTGTATTCTGGTTAAAAATAAAACAGACCCTGTAATGACTAGAGCAATTGAAAGTATTTTAAGTAGGTTTGGTTCGCCTCTACTACATTGTCAAACTGATTTAGGAACGGAATTTTATAATCAACACGTAAAACGTGTTTTTGAAAAGCATCACATTAATCATTATAGTGTACATTCTGAAATAAAGGCTGCAATCGTAGAAATGTTTATTCGAACTTTAAAAGAATAAATTTACAAGTACTTTACTTCTGAAAACACATATCGTTACATTCGTGTTCTTGACGATCTTGTACATAGTTACAATCACACTGTACATTCCACAATGAAAATTTCTCCTATAGAAGTTAATGAAGATAATACAAATCAAGTATGGGAAACATTATATGGAAAACGAAAACGTGTTCAAAGTAAATGTAAATTTGAAAAGGGTGATTATGTTCGTATTAGTAAATATAAACATAAATTAGAAAAGGGATATTTTCCAAAATGGTGTCAGGAAATATTAATTGTAGATCGTTGTATTCGAAGTACACCGCTAACATACAAAATGAAAGATTGCAATGGAGACCTCATCAAAGGAATCTTTTACACACAAGAATTGCAAGCGTTGGTTGTGGGAAATAAAACAGTTTTAATTGAAAAGGTATTAAAACGTAGAAAGGGTTGGATATATGTGAAATGGTTAGGATATCCCCTAAGTATGAATTCATGGGTTAAACAGAAATCTGTTCAGTCATCATGATGATGTCTTCTGAGCAACAAGATGAATTTTACATGACGTTACCATCAAATGTGGGTAATAATATTTTTGAAAATAAGACTTCATCTTATACCACAAAGTTATGTCAACGCATTCATTTACAAGTAAATTGGGTGGTAGGGTTAAGTAATGTTTGTATACCATGGAGTTTTTATAATATTCGAAAGGAAGAACAAGTAGTTGTTCATATTAATGTTAAAAGTGAATTGCGTTATGAAGTTAATTTTTATCCTGGATATTATGATTCAATTTCACATATTCTTTCATTACTCCCTCTTATCACAAAGCATATTAATTCAAAACAAGGAAAGTGTATTTTAGAAAACCTACAACTTGATGGAGTATTAAAAATTAGTATTTATCATAAAAAAGTTCAAGCAGAAACTGAAGATTCTTCCGTTCTAATTGAAAATCTTCAAAAGGAAGGTCATGCTGATACTATTGGAAAAGAAAATATTTTTTTTATTTTACTATGATAAAGATAAAAATCAACTTTTCATGAAATATAAACGAGATCACAGAAAACAGTATTTTGTGGGAATGACTACTGGGTTAGAAAATTTGTTAGGATTCACAAATAATCCTCAGATCAACCTATCCTTGGTAAACTCCTTCGCAAAATTAGTATCTTTGAATATCAATATGGTAAAATGAATTCTCTTGTATTTGACCGTCCACATTATGTTAAAGTAGAAAAAATATTTTGATACTCTACATGTGGACTTAAAAGATGAACATGGAGAAAACTTGCCATTTCAATTTGGTACTTCGAACATTACACTTCACTCTAAGCGGAAGAAATGATCTCAGAAAGTACCGATGATAGTTTTACATTACACTTAGTTCGAATGCTAGTACAAATACATATAGCAATAATCATGCATCACATTTTTTAAATATCTTAAATCATCGCATTCTTCTTCATGATTCATCGTGGATGGTAGGACTTAGGGAAATTCATATCCCTTTAACCTGCTATAATATAATTGAAGATCAAAATATTATGTGGTATGAAACAATAGATGGGGATAATGTAAAATATAAAATATCACCAGGATATTATTCTTCGATACCCTCATTGTTAGAGGTTATGAATAAAATAACTCCAACCTTAATTTACTTTGATTTTTCAAATACTACTACTATTAAAACGAATGAAAACATTAAATCGCTTTATCTTTCACCCATACTTGCTTTACAATTAGGTTTCGAACCTGGTATTAATCTTTTAAAATCAAAACGAGCTCAAAAACAGCTTTACATTGACATTGGGTATCCACATCAATTATTTGTATACACTGACCTTATACAACCTCAATTTGTATGTGATACAAAAGCACCCTTACTACGTATTGTAGCCATGTCTGATAGTAATCACGGTAAAGTACAGACAATAACATTTCAGAATGTACATTATTTTCCTTTAAGTAAACTTTCATTTGACACAATTGAAATACTACTAAATGACCATGCAGGACGAAATTTCTCATTCGCATCAGTTGGTCGACAAGCATTACAAACAGGAATGCAAGTTGCAGGAGATGTATTAGAAAATCATCCATTTAAAGAATCAGTTAAAAGTAGGGTTCATCAGGCGGGTTAAACATTAAGAACAAAAGCCGAAAATAAAATTAATCAGTTGCTCAGTGGTAGTGGTAGGCGACGGGCGCGTAAACGAAAAGCTCTTCTTCTTGTTCCTAAACGTATTGGACCACCAATTATTAAGAAAAGAAAGAAGAAAAAGAAGAAGACAAAGTCTTATCGTGAAAGATATATTTTAGTTAGGTGATAAAATGTCTTTCCTTTCACCATCAAGTAAAGAGTGCTGTACAAATGAATTTGATTTGCAAACTGTCCCCATGACTCAAACTGCTATTGAGTCTTCTCGTATGCAAGATTATCATCCTATTTCTACACTTACTTCAGAGGGCCCCATTGAATTTGTCATTCCGGGGGATGTTGGAGAATATATTCATCCTGCATACTTGTACTTGTATGTACGTTGTAAAATAACAAAAGCTAATGGTGATAACTTACAAGTATATGAACCAGCGCAAGGCGATCAACCTGCAGTGCAAGCTGATGTTGTAGCACCAGTAAATAACTTCCTTCATTCTATGTTCAGTCAATTCAATGTATATTTAAATGATAAATTAATTTCTTCATCTTCTGGGTCATATGCTATTCGAGCTTTCTTGGAATCAATACTTAATTACTCTGAAGATGCTTCGAAAACTCATCTCACATGTGCGTTATGGCATAAAGATACTGCTGGACAATTTAATGCCCTTGATGAAAATAATGCTGGTTTTCGTAAAATAATACAAATTCCTAGTGGTAGTGCTTCTTTTGAAATGTTTGGACGTCTCTTTACAGATATTGCTAACTTAGATGGTATACTTCCAAATAAAGTAAATTTGCGTATAAAACTGTTTCGCAATAAAGATTCACTTTGTTTAATGGCTACTGACAATTCAAACTTTAAAGTTGTCTTACAAGCAGTTGTATTATATGCACGTCGTCTTACTATTTCTGCAGACTTATCTCTTCACTTGAATTCTTACATGGAAAAAATACTGCAAAATTACCACTCACTAGAGTGTAAACACGAATTATTACTATTGCACAAAATGTAACTTCATTTAATATTGATATTTTTTTGGGTAGTGTACCGAAAAACCTTGTCATTGGATTCGTAGCAAATACAGCAATGAATGGTAAATATCATCTGAACCCTCTCCAGTTTGAACAATTCAATCTCAACAAATTGCAGGTTCAGGTAGGCTCCAAATTTTATCCACCCACTCCCCTAACCAACGATTTTGCAAGAGCATTATTCATTCAAAGATATTTCACCCTGTTTTCTGGTACTGGGATCTTTCATCAAAATACTGGACATACCATTACTTCTCATGATTTTGCACATGGTTATACCATTTCCCCATTTATTCTGTCTCCTACAGAAAGTATTGATGGTTTGACTTGGGATGTTGTAAGAGACTCTCCTGTTAATATAAAGTATCCTTTAGTCAAGCACTAGTACACTCTGTATCATGTATTGTGTATGCTCAATTTGATTCGATTATAGAAATTGATAAAAATAGAAACGTATATACCGATGGTACATTTTAATTTCAATCTCATTCAGTCACGATGCGGGTTCTAGTACACTTCTCTGCTCTCACACGTGGCGAAAATGACGAGGACGAACACGAAGGTTAGTCTTGAAAGAACTTGTTATTATCAATCCTGACTTGGATTGTTCACAAAGTTGGATTTTTAAATCTCCTTTCCCCTACTCCCAGTTGACAACAGCATTGCGATTACATAACGATTACCTGTCTCAGCATCTCAATGGTCTTCACTGGAACGATGGTGATACCCCCTACAGTGAAGTTAAAAGTGTGATTACCAAATATACTGAGCACAGTAGTGTAGTGTACACTTTCGGGAAAACGACAATTTTTTCTCGAATCTATCCTTGGTAAAAGTGTAATCAACCTAGAAGAAGAATTAAAGTGTCGTCACTTTTCTCAATTGGCATATCCCTCAAGACAGTGTGTTCATTATTTGCATCGATTCTTCTATTTCCGATGTGCAGTGAAAGAAGGATGGACTTATGGAAATTATATTAAATTTTGTGAACTTGGTTTATCAGTGTTAAATCAAAATAAGTGTGTATATATCACAAGTCCTATAACAAACAATGTGGACGGACCAACTGATGAAAGTGATTTTAAGTGATTGTTTATCTGCAAGTGTACTGACTGGCATTTATGCCATTAATACATTACCTGTTCGTGTACAGTTTCCAGCAGCACTTATTGTTAATTTAAGTTCTTCGTCAAGTGGAGGAAGTCATTGGACTGTAATTTATATTAACGAAAATGCAAGGGGATTTTATTTTGATACCTTTGGAAGACCACCTCCTAAGCAAATTATAACGTTCTTAAAACGAAATTGTAAATTGTATCAATATAACAAACTTCAAGTTCAACATAATACATCCACCCTTTGTGGATTATTTTGTATAGTCTTTTTTTACTTTAGTGTAAGGGGGATTAATATCATACCAAAATTCAATACTGTTCATTTGAGAAAAAATGATCAAATTGTGGTAAAATATGTGAAACAAATCATAAAACAAAAAAATAAACTACGTTGTAAATAGATTTGTACACTACTCTTTTTCATTTAAAAGAAAAATAAATATGATGATATAATTTAAACCTTTTCTGCTATCATTTATACTGATTTGAAATGAAAAAACAAATTCATAGAGTATTCATTCTTTATTGTTCAAGAGTAAGTAAGGTGTATTTTATAAAAACAAGTATCACATGCTTTCTACATTTGCATGGATGATAAGGTATTTACAGGAGTTTTTGGTTTCTCATGTTTCATCCAATGTTGGAGTTGCAAACAGTTTCTTAATGCACACGCATTCACCTCGACAGGGTCATGAAAAGTACATTTTGACAAACCAATGTTTAAATTTAATGTTTTGAGGGCAGGACATTCCTTTTCACTTAAATGATTCACACTTTGCAAGTGAAATAGTTTTTTAATCCACTGTGCTTTTTCAAGTCCTTTACAAAAGAATGTAGATTCACTTGAACACATCTAAAAAATGATTCTACGAAGATGGGAAATGCTGTATCCATTTGATGTGTCCCACTGTAAATCGAGAAAGTTTTCTGTTAACCATTGCACTTGTTTTTGATAACCTAGTCCTACTTCCGTAATGTCACATGGAAGTTTTACTAAACAGTGGAATAAAAGACAAGCATCACACGCTACAATACAAAATTCTCTCATAGTACACTAATGTGCAGAGATTTTAAATCCTTGCACATCTATAATGTACTGTTCTGAAGACACATTTTCAGACTTTTCTACCGAAAATTGTTCATGAATCACATCGGGTATGAGTTGAGCAATAAATTCACTATTATGAACTAATTCTCTACAAGATTTGAAAAAAAGTATTCATGGAAATACTTACATGACCCTGTCGTTTGAAAATTTCATTGTACTCCACAATCGTTTCATGGTGATTCACTTGATTCAACAAATGTTTTGAAAGCACTTTGCCTGTATTCCAGACATATATACAGTTATTATGAAGAATGTTTAACTTGCATCCACTACAAGTAATTTGGTTGTCTTTTAAATAAGTACGAAAGGTTTGTCAAACACACGAGTCCACAACAAAAATACCACCACCACCACAAAATACACAATAGGCAGACATTTTTCACTTGTTCCTTTTACACTCGATCTTTTGCTTTATGGTCCTTGTCGTGCAACAGATCAATAACACCTTGCATATGAACATTTACCACCTTCCGAAGCCCATATTTCATATTTCGCATAATTGTTTCATCATCACCAACATTACTTAGTTCAGGATGAAGTTGATTATAGATAGCATACAGTTCTTTCTCTGTTGAATGTCTTAAGATCACTCTCCACACACATTTATGAAAATGTTTTTCAATTTCTTCTCCACTTACAAGTTGATTTGGCTTGATATATCCTAAACACGCATGTCCAGTTTGATTAGTTTCGTCATTAAAACACCCTTCACAAATCGATGCACTTTTAGGATTCCAGTGATGTAAGGCTACTCGAATACACTTTTCATCTACCCACTTGTTCTTGCATCTACCCACTTGGCACTTTTCACTACTACTCGAGTTCCTCCTACTGCTGGCGGTGATGGTTTCACTGCTATTGCTGCTGGTCGTTCTAGTAGTGGTGGAGCTATTCCTGCCGCTGCTGCTGCTCTTGATAGTATCGAAGATGATGACGACTGCTTCACACCACCATTTTCATAACACAAACGCTTCTTAGTAGGATATGCCGCTCCCTCCAACACACGTTGCTTTGTCTTTGTATTCTTCTTTGGAGCTAATGATGAATATACTACACTAATATCATCATCATCCTGCGTCTTTCTGTTCGGCACTAAGGAACAATAGACTTCCTGAATATCGTCCTCGTCTTCCACTTTTACGAATGAAAATAAGATAATAATGATGGCGAAGTCTTCACTTTAGACTTTAACATACTATATATTGTACGGTCTTTATCTTCTTCCTCAAAACTACTATCCAGTAACTCCAACGATCTATCAAGATCCTCCACATCTTCTACTCCCAAGTCAACGGGACGTGCTATACCTTGCTGCTGCTGCTGCTCTGCCATGACTGAAGCTCGCGTCTCTTTATAATGATACATACTACACTACTGCCCTCTATATATAACCAAAAACTTTCACCCACGCCATGACGTCAAGTAACAAGTAATATCCTGCATCCCGTCAATAACCTTCTAACGTCAATGATCAAGTACTCGCTTGTACCCACGCCGTGACGTCAAACATCATGTACTATCTTGCCTCCCCGTCAATGACCTCAAACAACAAGTCCTATCTTACCTCCCCGTCAATGTGGCAACGTCGCACTCAACATCTGGCAACAACGCAGGTCAATGACCTCTGTCACGTGATGGGAATTTCCACATGACGTCATCATGGCGGCCATCTTGTTTTCCGGTGTTTGTACACTATATCTACTTCGACAATATCTGATAACTTCCATTTATCTAAGAACAAACATTCTGTATCTTCAACTTTTCAATGCCCACAGCTCGGTGATTTTTCTCTCTGTCAAAATTCTTCGATTGTGATCCTTACAATGATTAGTTATGGACAAAAGTTTTGTCTCATGTCTATAACTGACTTTTCTTGTTTCAAAAATAAATATATTGAAGCATCGTATAAATTTGCTTACATGCACAGTATTATGCAGTATTATATGTCGCACTGTTGAGGAAAATATTGATCTGATATGTAGATAAAGGATCTTTTTAAATTTATTTAAGGCCCTTAGGCATCTATGGCTCAGGCCATATAGATGATGATGGGATGAATTGGTGCAATAAAGAAAGTGAGAGGTAACGGGAGTACCCCGAGAAAACCCACGCACACAGTTCGATCCGACGACCCCTAGAACCAGAGATGAGTGCTCTACCAACCGAGCCACAGTGGCCCACATGTAGATAAATTGGGGTGATATTTGCAAAAATATAATTTTTCATCTATAAAAACAAATCTAAGTCCAAAATTCCATCAAGCTGTATACTATGATATTTCTGTAACGTAATGGGAAGTATGATTCCTAATTTCAGTTTATGTTAGTAGAAACCCCAAACGCATCTTCGCGAATTTGGAAAATATTCTTTAAAAACGTGCAAAAGTACTTTTGTCCACAGCTGTACCACATATATTTTTGTCTAAAAATTCTGAGATGGTCACTTGACACTTTTTTCATAAGCCGCCTGGATTCAGATCGAATTGGCCTAAAGTATAGAATGTTTTGTTAAGCATGAGGATCATAATGTGAAAATGGAATGAAAACTTCAAAACCCTGGGCAGGCATAACAGCTCCACAGTTTCTAAAAGTAATTACGTTTTCCTAATAATTGAAGTATCATGGAACAAGATCATGTACGATCCCGGGATGGTTTAGGGGCTCTCTTCGTCCAAAGTTGAAGTGGGCCCCTAATGGAGGGGCAAATGATAAGGTGAAGTTGGTTCTCCCATTTCTACAGTACATGGTCATTCGTTTTCCCTTCTACTAAGCTTATCTCCCTTTGGCATTTGGCAGATCTATTTCAATGATAAATTCCTCCCTGAAACTCGTGTGCTACAGTACTTATGTAAATTACATCACGTATAATACCCCTCTCCTGGCTAAAGGAGTTAATTCGTTCATTTATTGTGTTGTTTCTGGAGTTTCGTGCATAACATCGATAAAGACCATTTAGTAAGAAAAGAAAAAAAAAAGGAAAGAAAAAATGAAAAGAACGCCAAGATTGGGTTATAAATGACCCATACAGTCAAAATATTATTTTTGTCCATTTGTCATTAAATGGAAGAGTGAAATTCTGTGTATTCTTCACGTACGTGTCCAAAAATCTTATGGTAGAAAATGACGTTAAACCCATGCATTCATTGTGTAATAATTTAAGAAAATCAAGTATGAGTCAATTTGAACCAATCTTGGCGTTGTGTAATTTTTAAATGTCATTTTATATTAAAATTACAAGTTGTTGTCGGTTCTAATAATCACACGTCTCTTTCTAAACGACCTACACTTTATAATTTCTCAATCAAGGAGCGAAGAAACGTGGACGATGCTGCTTGTGTAGTGGTAAAGACAAGTACTCCGCATACTGTCAGCAATGTAATCGCTTCATTTGTAAGAATCAGAATACAACAGATATGGTGTGATTTACATGTGAGAGTGAGAGAGTAAGGTAGTTTGATTCTGGTAATTTTACACGTATATGTAGTACTTTATATGTGAAAATAAGTAAGAGTCTCATGGTACCTTCATTTTTGTGCAGCCATGCAAATGGTTACAAGGTTAATATGATGTATTATTTTTTGTATTTTTCATTATTTTGTAGTATCTACTTAAAAAAATTAAATACAATAAATAAATACAATACAATGCAATAAATACAATACAATGAATACACCCATACTCAAAAAAATACCTTGATTTTGAACAAGTACTTTATTTGATACGAGAATATACATGGGTCGAAAATGACTCATCTTGGCGTTCCGTGAGAAAAAAAAATATCTTGGCGTTCCGAGGGTAAGGCCGCTTTCACATATACGCGAGAGAGGAGCGGACAACTCTCGCATGGTTCAGATATATATTACGAGCAATTTGGCTTTCCACATCAGCGCGAGCGCGAGCGCGAGGCGGGAGCGGGTTTCTCCCGCTGCGGACGAAAAACCACTCGCGTTTCCCTGCTTGAAACGCGGCGAGACTTTCGCGAGAGCAGCCCGCTGAAAGCCAAGCAAGGCATTGAAGTAAATGAGGTGTTTCACATCAGCGCGAGGCGAGAGCGAGCGAAGATTGAGAACAGTGTTGCTAGGAACCACCACGAAGATAGGCTGTATTTTCATCAATTACAACAGGCCGCTAGCTAAAATTATTTCATTAAAAGCTAATCTTCTTGTTGGATCATAATAATGTTCATAGAGTTGTAAACAGGAAGTTATTTCTTTGTTATGAAGATGTAATAATAATAATAATAAATCACAGCCATATTCAATCCACTAGTGGATGAAGCCTCTCCCCGAAGGGAGGAGTAGGTCTACTGCTCCCACGCTGACCAGACGGGTTGGGAGAGGAGAGCCGAAGCTCTCACTGTGATCGCCACTGTCTTTTATTCACAACAGCTCCCCAATTGTCCTCCCGATGCTACGTCAACACCGAAATTTTTGAGCCCCCACCGGGATTCGAACCCGGGACCGCTCGCACTGAAGTCGAGCGCGCTACCGACTAGGCTACGCAGGAATTGTCACTTAAAAGAATAATTACTGATATACATTTTTCAAGAAATTGTAGTAGTTTCACGTCGAAAATTTGAAAGGGAATCATATCTACTGAATTAATAAACAACTATTTGTTCTGATTTTTGTACAAGCAGAAAACATTACACAGTCTAAATAAACTAAAGTAGGCCGGACGCACCGGAGCTGTGTTTCGGCAAATCAGTTTGAAGACGAAGTACATTTCCTTTACTCATTTTCTGTTATACATTTATTTACTCGATACTGTATTAATGATGATGATAGGTATTGTGCCCGAAGGCAGGTCTTTGACCCGAAGATGAACCGGGCAAGGTGAACCCATGGTGGTTTGCCATTGCCTTCCATGGGGTGATGATGATGATGACGTCCTGAGGACGGGACTTACAGTTTAACGTGGGATCCGAACAACTTGTGTGCTCATACTTGTGGGAACACGTCAGAACGTCGAAGTGTCAGAACGTCGAAACTGAGAAACGGTCAAAACGTATACAAAAATGGACAAATCGTATACAGAAAGTGACAGAACGTCGAAAACCTCAAACGGCCAGATCGTCGATGTGTCAGAACGTCGAAACTGAAAAGCGGTCAGAACGTATACAGAAAGGGTCAAATCGTATACAGAAAGTGACAAAACGTCGAAAATCCCAAACGGCCAGATCGTCGAAGTGACAGAACGTCGAAACTACAACACGGTCAGAACGTATACAAAAATGGACAGATCGTATACAGAAAGTGACAAAACGTCGAAAATCCCAAACGGCCACATCGTCGAAGTGACAGAACGTCGAAACTACAACACGGTCAGAACGTATACGAAAAGAGAAAAATCGAGGGAAAAACAATCACAGAAAGGGAAAAATGTTCATAAAGGGGTTCAGGCCAAAACGCAAAACGTCTAATTGTCAACTTCTAAACCCTAACACGATGACGACATCTACAGAAAGTGGCTAGCTAATCTCTACATAAAGTGACAAAACGTCGAAAAC
>JAGDQP010014570.1:11191-44815 GCA_022664845.1 Lepisma saccharinum | reverse complement strand
TCCTGGCAGTCTACAGTCCAAACCCGGGCATTTTGACCCTCTGACTTCCTGCAGGACTGACCGCTGCCGTTGCCAGCTGCATTCCGTCCTCCGGGTAATGAGGGCCTCCGAGGCTGTTTCCTTGCTTGTACCATCATATGTAAAGAAAGGAGGGGTGCTGACATTTGACTCACCACGCTGTCAGCTAATGCGGGTTGGTGAGCAGCCCATCCATGTTCGTTCGCCAAGCAGTTGCTTGGGTACTAACAGGCCCCACGACGTGAACGTATGGATTGGACATTAGGCGTCTACCCCGGTCGGCTCCCTTAATCCTTAGCAAGAGGAATTAAGGGGTCTCCTCCCAGTTAGTGGCAGAAGCCTTTTGGGGCGACAATCCCGGTTTCCCGGTCCTGTCCCGGTTTCCCGGCCATATATATATATATATATATATATATATATATATATATTTCATTCTTTTTTATTATTTTGAATAACCTAGTGTGTGTGTAAAGTGAAAATTGAGAGGGTGATAGAGGATGAATTATTTTAATTTTAAAACATGATTCGGTGAACTGAGGATAAAATCTCCATGCATTAGGGTAAATCCCTGATATTCCCTGTTTAATCGAACACTGAATATAGGAAAATAAATTATTTTAATTTGAAACATGATTCGATGAACCAAGGATGAAATCCTCTTGCACCAGGGAAAAATTTTATGAAGACTTAATGTTTAGGTAAAATACTAAAATTTTATCCTTGGTTACCATGATTTTTAGAACTAATAACTGAGGATGAAATTTTCATGCATTAGGGAAAATCCCCGGCATCTCCGGATAAATAAATCAGTTAATGTTTAGGTAGAAATACTACGGTTTTATTTTCGATTGCCATGATCTTCAAAATTAATAACGGGATGAAATCCTCACGTAACAGGGAAAACCCTTGATATCCAGGGGGTAAACTGAATACTTAATCTTTGAATATAAATACTAAGATTTTATTCTGAGTTCCTATGATTTTCAAAGTTAATAACTGGGGAATGAAATCCCTAACATCCTCTAATAAATGGAACAGTGAATGTTTAGGAAGAAATGCTATTATTTTATTCCTGGTTACCATGATTTTTAGAATTAAGAATCGAGGATGATATCCCCGGCATCCCTTGAAAAAATGAACACTGAATGTTCGGGTAGAAATATTAAGATCTTATTAATGGTTCCCATGATTCTCACAATTAATAACCAGGGATGAAATCGTCGCACACCAAGGAAAATCCTCGGCGTCCTCTGATAAAAAGAACACTGACAATGGGAGAGGATGAATTCATTTAATTTTAGACATGATCTGGTGAACTGAGGATGAAATTCTTATGCACCAGGGAAAATTCCCGGCATCCTCTGATAAATTGAACAGTGAATATATAGGTAAATTTCATTCTGGTTCCTATAATTATCATAATTAATAATAATTAGAGGTAAAACCCTTACGCATTGGGGAAAAATTCCTGATATTCCCTGATAAACCGAACAGTGAATCTTGGTAGAAATACTGAGATTTTATTCCTAATTCCCATGATTTTAAAAATTAATAATCGGGAACGAAATCCTCAGGCACCAGGAAAAATCATTGACGTTCCCCGGGACATAGGGATGTGGAGGTAGTGATTTATATTTTGAGGTAGAGTATGAAGTGGGGTGAGATAATTGACGCACGAACATTTTTACTTTCGTAAGATGTTCACCAGTATGAAGGACACTCTGCTAGTTAATTTGATAGGAAGTTAAGTGTATGTTAGAGCTGTAGTCCTAAATGTGGGGTAAAATTTATATCATTTTAAGGTAAATTATGGATAATAATATTTTTTTTATTTTTCAGATATATTTTCCTTTGAAAGTAAAGTTGTGAGATTTCCTTTTAAACAAACTGAAGAAATACATTGTGCATATTCTATTATAAAAGGATATTAGAATAAAAGGTAAATATATTTTACATTCAAATAAAAATAAATGTACTCCCTACTAGAATATTATTCGCACATTGAAAAAAACACGAAGTTTGTAAAAGTATAATAGAAGTGTGCAAATTACATAAAATTTATAAAATTACATACAATTGTAAAATTACATTAAATGCCATAGATTTGAAAACATTACATAAAATATGTAAAATTACATAAAATTCGTAAAATTACATAATTTTTTATAAACATGACATTTTCTTCATATGGGGAGGTGAATATGACTTAACACTAACATAGGGGAATCTGATTGAAAACTAACATACGGGGAACTTGATTAAACACTGACGTGCGGGGCACCTGATTAAACCACATACACACACACTTAAACACTGACATGGAGAACATGAATAATCACTCACATATGGGGAATCTTATTAAACAGTGGCATATGGATAGGTTGATTAAACACTAACATGTATGAATAGAGAAAGAACTGTGTTCTGGAACCTTAGTTTATTAATTTTACTTACGCTATTACTTTGTGTTAAGAATTGTTATATTTGAACGTAATAATTGTGCTACCTTCTGTGTTGTGAAGAACTTATATTTTTAAACGATTAGGAGTAGAAAATCTTATACATTTAAATATAAGCATATGTGCATGCGTAAAGAGGGTATATAATCTTATACATTTTCAAATAAGCATCTGCGCATGCATGAAGATAGTTGATAATCTTGTACATTTTAAAATAAGTATATGCATATGCGCAAAGATAGAGGTAACACTGTAAAAAACTGATCTGTCTCCCGGAGCTTCAGTTTATTTTTTTAGCTGAAGCTAATGAGTGAATCGAGTTTTAACTTCATACAAGTGTTACCTCATTCTTATTATCTGAAAAAAAAGTCTGACGATATTCTCTGGTCAAGAAATTAAAATGTATGAATTGATTGAAAGAACTTTAATTGAATCATGTGAATTTTAATTTCGTATCAGTTACGTCAATCTTTACTCTGAAGTGCAATATTGCAATTGAATGAATATATCAATTTATTACTGTGTGAACTAATATTAGTATTTCAACTTTTTATTGTGAAAATTAGTTCTAGTATAATAAAAAAGAAAAAAATCGTATTAAAAGATAGGGTGGTGCAGGATGGACTTTGAATCAGGCGTCCAGAATGTTCTCCTGGTCTTTCTTCCTGATTTTGGAACTTTTCTTGGGGGATGCCCTACCATTATCTTTTATTTGTATTTTATACAAAAACACATTTAACATATATAAGAACACTCACACATACGCAAGGACAGCAAAGCATAGACGCCGATGGCTTCTTTTTGTGCAACGATAAGAAAAAAGAGGGAGGGAAAGATGCTGAACTGCAACGTAAGTATTACTGATAATTTCTCACAAAGTTTTTGCTGGTCAGGTCTGTGTTTCCGTTCCTGGTTCCCTTCCTCCTTCTCTCACGCAGTTAGACTTGTTCCTCAAGTCACATTTACATCACACACACAACACTTAATGGCTAATATATTAGTGGATCAAGGAATTTAAAATTTATGAATTAATTGAAATAACTTTAATTGAATCATGCCGGCCGGGTGGTCGAGCGGTCTGCGGCGGTAGGCTATCGACTCAACGGTCCCGGGTTCGAGTCCCGGCAGGGGCATGGGTGTGGATTTTAACACTTAACAGCTAAAGGCAAATCGTGACGGGCCTAAGTCCAAAGTTACTAAACTGGCCCATATAAAAATAAAGTTTACCAAAGTTTTTTTTTTTAATTGAATCATCTTAATTTTAATTTCGTATCAGTGCTACATCAATCTTGTACTGTGAAGTGTAATATTGCACATGAATAAATAGATTAATTTATTACTGTATAAACTAATATTAGCATTTCAACTTTTTATTGTGAAAGTTAGTTCTATTATTATAAAGAAAAAAATGGTATTTTCAGATCATGTATAATCAACTTATTTACTTATATTTTTGAAATCCAGTTTTTACTCTGCAGAAGAATCAATTTCACCATGGAAATGACAAATTTCGACCGTCTTATTTTGGCTGAGAAGGCTAAAAGATTTAACGATCCTGATTCCATGTTTGATACATGGGTACAGGCTATGTAGACTGAGTCGCGGTGGAATTTTACCAAGATACGAAAGTAATGTTTCTAGCTTACTTTTTCAGCTTCGTCTTTTATTTCAATCCAATTTTAACACGGTGTTCGGCGCGTGCAAACATATAAACGCCCTTATATTCTTAGGTAACGTTGACTTCTTTAACTCCCGCTCTAACGCTAGGTTGCCTTTCTATCATTATCTTCTGCTGACTGATCTATATGACGAGAACAATTGGAGAATCCTTCACCCTTATCTCGCTTTTCTGTTTCACTTAATTCCGATTGTGAGAGATGGTATATATGAAGTATATATCTATGTTAATGATGATGATTCGTTAAATATTATTCCCCGCTACCGTGAATATTTGCTTTGCTTCGGAGATTCATTTTATTTCCCTATTTCCACTATGCCTGTTTCCTCGACTTCTGCTTCTTCTTCTACTACTACTACTTCTGCTCCAGTCAACGTATTTATGTATGTATTGACGCAGGTCACTAAATTCATGACTACAGCTAGACGTATAGGTTATTCTTCCACTTCACTTATACCTCAATAATCTACTTCTTATGCTCCTCCTTTTCTACCTTTTGCTTCTACCTCAAATGTTGATGAGAATCAAGATAGTTTCTGTTGTGATATGGACTGTGTTCAATCTACGAAGGGTAATGAGATAAATGACCAAGCTTAAGATAATTTTGAAGGTTGGGGTAGTCCACTGGGTGTCGATACTGTTTATGAGTTTTTTTTAAACGATGGATGGATTTGAACACAGTGAGCAGATTGTTATTTTACAACAGGGAACAGGACGTGATTTATTCGAAATTATAGGAGAACATGTAGATGATTTTGGTAATTTTCCAGTGAAAGGTAAAGAAATAATCTCCATACGGGCAAAAGCTAGTTTTACACCAGTACAGTATGTTGAGGACTTATTTGAATTTGCACTAGATCATTTGCTCGCTAGTGTAGATCCACAATCCTGTGTCGCATTTAGTGTAGAAAGTAGTAATGACGTTAATGGAAAACACATCTCCATTTAATGGCGTAGACGAGTAGATTTGAATGCTGAACATATCTTGCGTTCAGTTGAGAATGTTTTCAATTCTAATTAAAATTTCCTATTAGCTGACAGTGTAATCATTAAGGCTAATATATCCGACCTTATTTGCGGACAAGGAGGAAGGAAGAGAAAGAATAATGACAAGTGTTTACCACTAGAAGAGTACTTACAAGCGCACATTATTCCAGTTCTGAAATTAGGTGCCAACTCGTACAACTGTGTACCTAGAACATTAGCTCCGACCGAGCTGCGAGCTTTACGCGAGTTTTGTAAGGTGACTTATATGAAAAGTCATGCTATGAAGTGGAAAAAAGAAGCTAAAGAGTTAATATTAAATTTTTGGTTGGGAATATTGACGGTATTGATGAATTTGTAAATTCTTATGGTAATCAATTCCAAATTGTAGTCTATGCATTAAAATCAGGTAGTCGAAACCATGAGGGAATGTTGAAAAGAAGAAAAAATATTTTTATTTTATAATGATCATCATGTTGATGTCATTGAATCTATTACTGCCTTTCTAAGGAATAAGCGATATTGCACTGATTGCTTCAAACCATTTCTTGAGCGTAACAGACATAAGTTGCGACCATTGCGAGGAATATCATTATATTAAAGCTTGTGATGATGAGAGACTGGTGATTTCTAATAGTTGTTTAAGAACTTTCCCTTCGCCTTCATGATAGCGTCAAGGCGAAGGGAATACCTGTATGCCACTATGTCAAACTGTATTCACAGTATGGTGTAAAGGTGGATTCCCAAAAGAGGAATAAGAGCAACCTTCATTTTTGTGGTGAGCATTATTGCAGTTCCTATAAGTTGTATGTTAAAAAGGACCATTTCGGTTTCGGGCAGAAGACGAAAGCGAAACATGAATCTGATTTTTTATGTAGTATACGACATTGAGATTATGCTACTAAATGAGAATGAAAAAGGTGATCGTGAACAGTGGTTAAACCTTATTTGTGCCTTGCACCGCTATTTTAAATGTAAGTACTTTATGACGGACGATTACAAATGCTTTCACTGTGGTAACTCACAAGGTGAGAGAGATTTTGTGTGTTATAATATTGAAAACTTTGTTAAACATGTCCTTCTTCAAGGTCAAAGATTTGAAATTGGTCGCGCTGGTTCATAACGCAGGAAAGTTTGATTCCGTGTTTGTAGTGAGTACACTGATAGAAGAAAAAGGATCACTGCTCAAATCTTGAGCCAAGGTGCAAAAATTATACAGATGATTGTACGCAATATTATTTTTAGAGATACGTATTTGTTTATGTCTGTGAAATTATCGAAATTATCGGAAAACATGGGTTTGAACGATACTTTGAAGAAGGGAGATTTCCCATTTCTGTTAAATAACGAGGAAGATTAAAATAATTATAGTCCTTGTCCAGAACTTAAGCTTTTCGGTGATGAAGGGAGATCGGAAAGTGATGGTGATGCGTTAAAGGTATGGCATGACGGGGGTGTGACAACCTTACCTTTAACCTTCAACGGGAAAATTGGCCTACTGTACGAAAGAAGTAAAAATTTAAACAAAGGCGGTAATTAAGTTCTCAGACTAATTGATGATGGGATCTAGGGTTTTCTTCAAGTAATACAACTCGCCTGTTCTATGGAATGCTTTCGTTCTCGATATCTAGAGGAAAAATCATTCCAATTATTCCTCCTTTCGGGTGTCGACAACGTAATCCACAAAGTAAGAAGGTGCTCCAGTTGTTAAAGTACATGGAATTCATAGGAGAACGTGTTTCCAATCATACGGGTTAAAATGGAGATGAAGTCCAATTTGGACGATTTAAAGTCGACGGGTATGATGAAAAACATCGCACTGCCTATGAATTTTATGGTTGTTCCTCGCACGGCCATTCTTGTATCAAACAGGGTCGTCATGTGCCTCTTAATAACATTGAATGGTGAAACGTTAAATGATCAACATAATGCTATATTGAGGAGATATAAATATTTAAAAAGTTGTGATCTAAAAGTTGTAGAAATTTATTAAAGATCATTGTAAAGATATTGAAGGTGGTTTAGTGCTTAAAGAAGCTTTTTAAAGGAGGGCGGACTGAAGATTTTCGTCCTTTTTATGAATGCGCAGGAGCGTATATACGTTCCTTCTATCCATATGTTATGAAAAAGAGACCTCTGCGTATTGGTAAGCCTACCATCTACCCTGGGAAAGCTTATCCTAATCCCAAGAACATTGATGGAGTTGTTTTCTGCACGGTTCTCCCTCCTCAAAATCTCGCTACTCATTTACTTACATATAATGCTAACGGACGCCTCGTATTTGGCCTTTGTCTCACATGTATGGAGGAAACGAATAGTGGAGATTATAATCCTACTGCGGACCATTGCTGTTTCACCTGCACATTTTGTACTCCTGAATTACACCAAAGTCTGCAGAAAGGATGTACCATTCGCAAGACATATGACATTTACGTGTTCATAATGAAAGAAGGGTTATTAAAATATCATGTTAATAACTTCTTGCAGATGAAACAGGTAGCTTCTGGGTTTCCATTTCATTGTACTTGTGAGGAGGAAAAGCAGAAGTATATTAAGGAGTATTCTAAACATGAAAGCGTACAACTTCATTCTAACAGCGTTAGTGAAAACCCTGGTTTGCGTTATATCGCAAAACTATTTTTAAATTCTCTGCTTGGGAAGTGGCGACAGAGTACTGATTTAACTCAGACCAGAGTAGTCAATGATCCTAAGTCGTTTCTAGAAATTCTTCTACCACCTTACTTTGAAGTACAAAATGTACTTCTGATTGGAGAAAACGCGTTACTAGTAACATACAAGGATATGGAAAATGTAAATACACCTCTATCCTTTTCTAATGTTATTTTAGTAGCCTTCATAAGATCATGGGGTAGGCTTATGGTTTACTAGAAAAATTAGGCATTGAAAATCATTTTTATAGTGATAATAAATCTGTCTTTCATAGGCAAAAGAGAAATCAAGTTCCATTGCTTCCTATATTGAACTTTTTAGGAGACTTAACTAATTAAGTTAAAGAAGGAAGGGAGATTCCCACTTTCATTGGGTTGGGACCAAAGAATAATTCGTATAAGAAAATGGAAATTCAAACGGGTAAAATTAAACCTACGTTCAAAATTCGGGGTATTACTTTAAATTGATGTGCTCTTCAAACTATAAACATTGATCATCAAATGATAAACATTGATAATTTATGTAATTTGGTGAAGAACAATTATGACAATAAATAAATAATCCAAATGGTATCTATATGAAGCCCAGACTAAAAATTGTGTCTAGACCTGAAATGAAAGCTCATCAAAATGTACCAAGTAAACGAAAATTTCACAATGAATTTGAAACTTAACTTTCGGCTATAAAAACGAAACTTAACTATTAATAGTTCATTTCTCTTTGGCGTCTAGTCGATGATGGTTAAGCACGTTCTAAGTCTACGTACAAATATAATTTTAGATGAATCTATGCACACGTAAAAGACATCAATAAACAAATTTAAGTCAGTTGCCATCAAGATGTCAAACATAAAACATCATCTAAATGAGCTCCGAACCATTTGTAAATGTAAGAATAAGAAGCGTAAAGCACTAGTTCAAAAAGCACCTGGTAGTGTTATTCGAACTATTGCACAAGTAGGTAAAATGTTTTAAATGGTAACTTTAAACTCTCTCCTCGTCAGAAGCAGAGGTTGCGTCGACATAAGAAGACATGACGTGCACTGTCTTAAACGATCAATTTAAAAAAGAAACGTAAACTGTTAATGCAAAAGGTTGTGCTTTTCCACCTTTATTATTAGCTCCAATCTTAAGTGCAGTGGCTGGAAGTTTATTTAATGGTTAAAATGTCTTCGCAATTTCAAAAATGGTACTCATTCCAGAAAATGTTAGCGCACAAATATGAAGTATGAAAAGTCCCATCAAATACGTTTAGGTGATGAAATGGATGAAATTTTAAAACGAACTGATTTTTTTTCTACAGAAGAAAAATCGGAAATGTATCAGCAAGCATAACATCGTTATTTAGTATATACTCCACAGTCTACAAACCCAATTGTATTACCCATTTACAACTCTCAATCGTCAAATATGTTACCCATGATTCACCATATTATTAGTTCAGTGCCAAAATCATTTGCTAAAAAGACTCAAGTATTATTAAATCTCCTGGGCTTCCAAACCTCCTTCCAATTTAGGCTTCCAAACGTAACAGTTGGGAGGTTTCCAATCGTAACAGTCAAGCTGGTGCAATATCATAGATAATAAAGCAATTCCAGGTTCTAATATTGTTAATATTATCAATGATGTGGTAAGAACTCAAAAGACTCCTAGAAATCCAGTTAGCATTGAAGATTTAAAAAATGTATTACAAAATATTATTATCCCTTTCGAATTAATTAATTTTCAATTTGGCGCAGGTTTCACCTAGCCTACTAAAACAGTAAAGAAGGAGAATATTTTTAGTAAACTAGTAAAGTAGAAGAAGAATTCTAGTAAAGTACTAAAACAGAAAAAATATTGTTAGTCAAGGAATAAAGAAAATTTTTTCTTCATTATTTAAAAATTATAAAGAATAGAAGTTTTAAAAATATGTTACTAAGTAAAATTTATTATGCTTATGCAAATTCAAATTCTTTAGGTAGTATCTCCAAATTAATAAAAAACTGGTCTTTCTCAGAAAAAAGTAAAAAATGGTTAGCTTCAGATGATACCTATACTTTATATGCTCCTGCACGTAAACATTTTCATCTTAAAATATTATGTTAATGCACCCAATGAATTAGTACAAATGGATTTACCAGATATGGAAAATATCGTAAAGTATAATGATATATATATATATATATATATATATATATATATATATATATATATATATATATATTATGTAGCATTGATGCTTTAGTCGTTATGTAGTTTATATTCCTGTTAAAAATAAAACAGGTCCTGTTATTTCAAAACCAATATAATCAATATTAAGTAAAAGTAAATTACCTCCACTTCATTGTCAAACTGATTTGGGAACAGAATTTTAAAATCAACATGTAAAATGGGGTTTTCAAAAATATCAAGTCGATCATTATAGTGTGTGTGTTCATTCTGAAATCAAAGCTGCTTTAGTTTTATTCGTACATAGAAAGAAAAATGTATAAATACTTTACAGTGGAACATACTTTTTATTATATTATTCATATTTTGCAAGATCTTATAAAAAGTTAAAATCATACGGCACATTCTACAATTTAATATGCACCTCTAGAAGTAAACGATTTTAATATTAAAGAAATTTGGCAAAAATTATATGGTCAACACAAGTCTGTTAAACAAAAATTTAAATTTCAAGTGGGAATTATCTTCGAGTAAGTAAATATAAACAAATTAGAAAAATGATATTTACCAAAATGGTCACGCGAAATACTTTAGTTAATCGGTGTATTAAAAGTAATTCTATTACTTATAAAATTATAGATAACATGGGTATCCTATTCAAGATTCATTTTATCAACAGGAATTACAAAATGTATTTGTAGGAAAACGAAAACATATTTAATTGAAAAAATAATAAAACGTGAAAAAGGTTTGGATTTATCTGAAATGTAGGTTATCCTTCTTCTATGAATAGTTGAATTGAACAAAAATCTGTTCAGTCGTGAACGTGTTGTCTCAGGAACAAGCGGATGAGTTTTATGTTACCTTACCATAAAATGTTTCCAATAACATTTTTGAAAACAGAACACCTTTATATACAACTAAACTTTGTCAGCTAATTCATTTAACGGGAAATTGGGTGGTAGGTTTAAGTGGACTTCCTATTCTGTGGAGTTTTTATTATATTAAAAAAGAACAACTTATTAAACTAGGGGACAAAATATAGAATATAATATAAAATTTCCATCAATACATTCGATTTTAGATACCATACATACAACTTTACGTAAATAAGTGGGAAAAGAATATCAGGAATAAGAGAAAGAAAATTTACATGTATTTAACGAAAGTAGTATTCTTAATAAAAATACATGATGTGGAAATGACTAGTGTTGAACGGATGATCAATGACGATCCCATAATAATAGAAGAAAATCCTATCGTTACTCAATATGAGGAAAGTAGAGATAAAGTTTATATTTCTCATAAACGAATTCCTAAACGTGAATATCTTTTCATGATGAGATCTGGTTTGCAAAATATTTTAGAATTAGTAATGATTCTAAAATGAACACACTTCACTTTTACCTAATGAATCCGGAAAAGAAACCAAAGTTTCTAAATGTTCCAGCACCTTTCCACACAAGTGTTGATTATCAACATAATCAAATGTTGATAAACCACGATGTTTAACTTTCTGTAGTAATAAATCTCTGTCGTGAAGAGAAAGATTTTTTAAAAATATATTTGACAAAATTTTATTTCATGATTGCTAAGTTTTGCTGTTGTAAAATGTGAAACACATTCACATTTCCCCCTTATTGTAAAGACAAAACAACAGAATTAGATAACTCGCGTAATACTAGTTTTTAGAAAATAATAAAAAAACTTTTAAGAGCATACTATTCTTAAACAATTCAACTAAAAAGTAAAAAGAAATATTTTGTTTAGTCATGACTAAAAAGAAAGGCCTGGGGCGCGCTTTCATACACAGTCGCTTTATAAGTTCTTCAATTTGCGCGCCCCATGCTTTTATTTTTAGTCATGCATTAACAAAATTATATTATCCTTTTTAATGCGAATCGTTTAAGAATACTATGTTCTTGAAAAAATTATTGATATTTTTTCGAGTTATTTCGATGTTCGGATTTTTCTCAAGCTAATAGTTTGTTATCCAAATCCTAAAATGTTCTGCAAGCAGTCAAACGCAACATCGTTGCACGGATAGTATTTATTTTACGATAAAAGTTCATATTAAAAATATAAAATATGCTTTTAAAATATATATAGAAATATATGAAAATAACAATGGAATATTGGACTGTCACCTGACTTACGTCTCTGTGTAAAAATTTCATCATTGTATGACGTCGGGAAATAAGTTAATGTTGCAAGATTCGAGGCCAGGATGAATCATTGTGAATTAAAGAAAAGCATGTAATAATGATTTTTAGTACTAAAGCTCATACTCTTTTGTAGATCTATAGAAATTATGAAAGTAAAAGGCAAGCCGTTTCAGTAACGAAGTGATACAATTCTATATTAGATTCAGATTTTCTTAATTGAAGTATGTCATTTAAACGAACAACTAATAATTTGAAGTATTGGAAATTGTTCTAATATAATTTCATCACACTTGTACATTTATAGAGAAAGTAATTGATACTTTCTAGCAGAGAAAATGTGAATCCTAGCAAGTAATACTTTTACTATTCAAATTTGCATGAAACAGAAAATGTGATGGAGTTACCAATATCAATATTTATCTGGTAAGAATATTCAAGATTGTATTGAAAACCTCTGGAAGACCTAATATCTTCTAATGCTACGTATGTATATCCAAGAACTATCTTCTCGTTTTCTCTTGAAACGAACTCAATTAAAGAGTACAGGAAAAGAATGTGCTTTGTCCATTTTATTGATTTTACAGGGGAGTATTTCAAAAGTCTAGAATTAGCATTGCATACACGGTATATATCTACACATAAGATTTGATTGTAGCAGATGGACTATGCATATTATCTTCATGCATGATAGCTTGTTAAAAAAGTTCCTCAAAGAGCCAAATGATGGCACACCTTTCTCAATTTCGCCCAAAATGGACAAAGCACGTTCTTTTCCTGGTGTCTTCAACTAGAATATCTAAATTCAATTTTTCTTTTTAACACGTAACTTCCCATACGTAACTTACACAACATTAGTAAGTAGAATATAATTGGTTTAATTCTTACACTCTAATTGTATAAATTGACACTGTACTTCGTTTATTAACGTGTATTGTTCACAGGAGAAAACATTTTAACATATATTGTCCACTAAATTTGAACAGAGCACCAGTGATAGAGAAAACGTGTCTAATTTTGGAGTATGTGGTGGAAACTCTGTTAGTAAATTCAACGTAACTGTTGCGCTTATGTTTAGAGTTGAGCTATCATTTTGACAGCATATTGTGTTGTTTGAGCGGAATTGTGAAATATCCCTTTTCCATACAAAAATAATTTATTTCTTGTAATGAGCTTTTCTAACGAACAACGTTTTCGGAATAAACATAAATATTGTAAAAGTATGAAGTATCGAAATACGAGACAGGTAGAGGGGTATAAGCTGTTAAAAGAATAGAGACATGGTGGTCAAAAATTAGGTTATGTTAGCGATATAGGTAAATATTAGTCACTTGTAGAGTGATTTCATGACATTTTTGCTTCGTTAGAGTCGAAGAGAAAGCAAATAACACACTGCACTCTTATCTGCATAAAGCTGAGTCAAAACAAAGTCTCAATCGGAAGCTTGCGCCTATCTTACGGTTAATTCAGTGATGTGTAACTGGAAAGGTATCGTCCAGTCAGTGGTGAGAATAAACCCATATGAAGAAAAGCGTATAATGAAGGTAACAGAGTTATAAATACAAATAATACAGAAGGTAGACTTTATTATAATGCATATATATATATATATATATATATATATATATATATATAGAGAGAGAGAGAGAGAGAGAGAGAGAGAGAGAGAGAGAGAATTGACTAAAACTTGATATAATCTACAAAAGAAGCTTCAAAAGGATGAAAAAAGACTTTGAAATTTCGAAGTGGTAACAAGTAATTGAATCGCCACTAAATGTGCCTGAAGAACAGCGACTTCAAACATAAACCGGTACGGTGGCGTAACGGCTGGGCCACTAGTGTACGTCCTTATCTAAATATAACTTTATTTGTCTATTTCCTTGTAATAAACTACACGCAAAAATGTATTGGATTACCACCACCTTCTGTGAAAGTAATAGTCATTCTCTAACTACTCCTCTGTGTTAATATTGTGCTAGATTTACACCAATGTTTTTGCTGTGTATCTCTAAAGAGTAAAAACTTTAGTATCCCTTACAATAGTATCACCAAATTCTTAAAAAGAATATAACTTGGTCATTTTTGCACCCCCGCCACCGGTATACGAGAGTTCGTATATTGCCTGACGGTCAGGCTACAAAGTTTGTAAGGAACGAACCTTTGGGATTTAACTTGAGATGACTCAGCAATAACAAAATCTATATTACAGTTTAGAGAAACATCCTTCTACAGAAGGAGCTTCATCTACTCTTGAATTCCTACTATAGCAAAGAGAAAAAACGTCATAAAACAAAGCGGAAAAACTATTTTAAGAAGCTCATTATGAGACATATTGTCCCAAAACAACTAGGTGTAAAAGAATTCTTGGGAATGGAAAAAGACAAAAGATAATAGTTGTTTTTGGGTGAATGAAATCAAAGCAGAACGAAGAGATATAGAAGAGAAAAGAAAACTGGTCGTCGTTCATTGTTTAATGATGTAATTTACGGTTCCATGTTAATGGAGGTGGTGTCTTGACCAGCCAAGGTTAACTACCATTAACTGCTAAGAAGAAGAACCGCGCTTCCGAAAAATTAGGAATTCCAAGTAGGATGGATGTGTGAATGTGTGGGCTGTCCTCCGCTCACGGAAACAAAAGATTAATTATCCATGAACAAGATTTGTGTTTTTATCATTTTCTTTAAAATAAAATTCTAATTTGTTCAGCCACTTATTTATTCTCTGAGTCATACACACGTGTATTTCACGGACTATTAATGTATATAACACACAATTTAAAATATTCGGTTAATAGTTAATTCGTTTTTGTTTTTGTTTTTTAAATATAATTTAATGCTATAAAACAATGACTTGTAATTCCACTGAACTTGCTTTGCATGAAACAGTCACTATTTATCTCGGGAAATAGGATGAGCTCCACGAAAATACTTCAGATTTGGGTTCCGAGACCTTCATTTTGTAAGGGCTTGCAGACTTGAAAGGATCCTACTGTCTAAATGAAAGCAGATGGAAGTCTGAAAAATGCACGGTATAGCAATATTAGACCATTATTTAATTAAAATTATTTATAGATTGCAGTAACACACTTCAATGTTGTCACGTTCTTCGAATCTTTGACTTGAAAATTTCTCTTTGGTCATATTTTATGAGCCTCAGTGCACCTTTCTGCCGTATTTCATATCCAGATATTTCTTCTGTTGAATTGCAATGACAGATATTTTACACTTTTTGACAATCACTGTTTTTAAGGTACTTATGTTATTGTACACAAACAGCTGACCATTACTGACTTATGTATTTAATCATTTTAATAGGAAAGTAACTAGTGCACCTTTGTAGACCTACTATATTCATACAAGGATATATCGAAAAGCTCCCGAACTAGCTCTGTTCATAAAAAGAACAGTAGTTACCTAAGTTTGAATACCATTGGCTTCGAAATAGTCCCCTTGCGCAGCAATGCACCGGTTCCACTGCTGGAATATGACTTTGAAGTCATGTTGTGTCAGCGATTTGCACTGGTTCTTGGCAAATGGTGTGAAAACGACAACCTTTCAACTGCACCTTCCTCTTCGGGAAAAGAAAGAAGTCCGCAGGAGCTAAATCTGGCGAGTAGAGCGGGTGTGATTGGTGAGAAACTCACGATAGGAGTGCTCGGTGGCAGGGTTCATTGTCGTCGTAGAGTATCCAATTTTCGCGAACCATCAACTTTCCCGAATGTCCGGTCGCTTTCGCCGGATAATCTCCCTCAAACGCCGCAGTAAAACTTTCTGTCTGGCCCTGGGGACGAATTCGTGTCTCATGAACAATGCCGCAGATGTCGAAAATCACGATGAGCATAGTTTTCATTGAGATGAGGCTCATTCTCGCATTCTTCGGTCGTGGAGATAGTGGGCTCCTCCATTGTGAAGACTGCCGCTTTGTCTCAGGGTCGTACCTGTAAACCCAAGACTCGTCACAGACGATGATCCTGGATGTGAAGGATGGCTTATCTACGGTGCGCTCGCGGAGATCTCTGCACATTGCGACGCGATGCTCCTTCTGCTCAGGGTACAGCAGTCGGAGGACAAACTTGACAGTGGCACGCCGCATGTTCAATTCCGACGTTAGGATTGTCTGCGCTGACCCCTACGACAACGACACATCAATAATTTCAGTCGTTGATCGTTCTCCGACGATCCGCATGCACAAGTTTCCAAATTCGTTGCACATTTTCAGTAGTGGTGTTCGAGGAAGGTTTTCCAGATCGCTCATCGTCTTCAAGGAACGTTTTCCCGCTTTTGAAGCACCTGTAACACTCGTAACATTGCGTATGACTCATTGTCTCATCCGTAAGCTTGGCGAAGCATGTTCAATGTATCTGTGGCCGAACTGCCCAGTATAACGCAAACTTTCACGTTGGCTTGTTGTTCCAGCTTTCTGTCCATGATGTAATCGCAGATTACCATTATCACAACTACCACTGAATAGTGACACGTGATCGAAAAACACCAATATAACAACTCCTACGCTAACATAGCGATGGCACTTGGCACACGACCTTACCAAGATTACACAGCTCACTCTCGGGGTGAGGAAAACTGTCTGCTGCTATCTATTAGCGCTCTATAGACCCAGTCAGCATTTTTTTTATACAGCCTTGTGAATTACAATACATTTTTTCTAACTCAGAATTAAATAATGTTATATTTTTGGGATCTAAGTGTTGTCACAACTGAAAACAATAAAAAATACTACCACCATTAGTACAACTACTATTTATTATTATTATTATATGCTTAAAGATGTTACTCAGGTTCACCTCTGGGGTATTTATTATTTGTATTATTCATTAATGTTCTGATTAATAACATCGATACTATAGAAATTTTATTTTTGTGAAGATAAGTAAGTAAGAAATGATAATGCCAACTTCGGTAGTCATGTAGAATTGTAGACTTGGGCACTGGGCTGTCGTCCAGTAGGGTTTGGTTTCTAATTGCCCCTGGTGCATGGATGGTTGTGTAATTTAAAAGCATTGCACCTCGTACCATCGATAAAGACCGTAGTCCATGGTCACTAAAATGGCTCATAGAAAATAAAGTTTACCAGGGATTACCAATAAAGACTGATGATTTTTAAAATAACAGAGAAAATTTGTACCGAGCAGCTGCAGCTCAGTTTGGCTTCTCATTCAGGAGGTGCCCAACCATCATGGCTGGCTGTTTTTACTTTTTAGGGTTTTCCTCAGTTACACTAGCCAAATACCATGTTGCTACCTTCAACTTAAGCCCTGGCCGACTCTTTCCCGTATCCGTTTTCTTATCCTCCTGAACCACAGATGCCTAAAACCATACATCAATTCAACTCCAGAAAAATATTTGATTACGTATTCTGTTGTTCATTTCACAATAAAATGAAAATTACTAAAAATAAATGTAAACATGTGTAGTGTTCTGAAAAAAAAATATATTTTTTTTTCTATTGTTTAGATGATAATGTAATCAAGAAAGTGCTTAATGCACGAATTATTTTTTTTATATACAAATTTATGTTTTGAAAATTATTGTGAAATACAACAGAATAGAATCATTTATTATATTTGGAAGATCGTATGAACATAAAAACTTTAATACTTTTGTTAACTTATGTAAAACTATGAATAGGATCAAATTAAAACATTTCCTCAATAATTTAATCCAATATTTTATACATAAAGAGCTAAAAAAATTGAAAACATATAATCATCATCTTAAATTATGTCACTTTTATTATGATTATCGGGGATTACTTGTATTTTACTCACAAGTTACATTCGCGAAGTGCCTGACAGATATTGGTTTAATATTCAACAAAATGCAATGTTCTGTTGGGTCTAGTGTGTATTGTACTAATATTAATAGTTCATAGCGCTAATTTATCTAATCAGGAATTCCATCATAACGGACACATTCAAACATACAGAAACATCACAAATGATGAAATCATTTGTATTATGACCCTACTGTTATAAGCAACTTATCCAGATTTAATTTTTCTTCCAATTAGAAATTATTTTCACCTTTTAATGTCCTTGCAATACTAAAAAAGGAAATTGATAGTGAGTAATCACAACACAACCACTAATTACAGATCGCTAACGTACGATCATCAAGTTAAAGCAATACTTTTGGAGTTGGAACGCCTTTCTATCGCACTAACACATCAACAACTTTCTACTACAAGACCTCTTACAGTCTCGAAGAAGTCAGCATGGGCAGCTAGATGCTTGAGCAAGTAACACCTGTTACGGCTCCTTTTTCGATATTGCAAGGAAATTAAAAGGTGAATATAATTTCTAATTGGAAGAAAAGTTAAATATGGATACCTTATTTGTGGTATCATAATTAAAATTATTTCTTCATTAGCAATGTTTATTTGTGTTTGAAAATCCGAGCGAAACACTCGTTACGATAGAATCCCTTGTTTATGAACACTCATAACTAGGCAAATTACTGGTATGGGCCACTAAAATTAGTGCAATACACACTAGGTCCACAAAATTTTGCATTTTTTTTTTCAATCTGTGTTGTCCATTTCTAAAAGCGCCCTTGTCCACAAAAAAAATAAAATTCAGATATTGGCATTACTAACTGTCTTTCATTATTTTAAACACATTAGTAAGATTTTATGATTGCAGAACGTCTGCAAAATCATTTATCTTTAGAAAATAAAGGACAGAAACAAAAATTAGCAGTAAAATTTGTATATATTTTATATCCCCCAATCTTTTTTTTTTTTTTTTTTTTTTTTAAATATAAAATAAGTAAAACCTTGGTAAACTAAAACTTCTACCACTATTTCTAAGATATTCATGGCTGCAATTTTCCCTAGCTTTGAAAAATAAAAAGTATATTACAAGCGTTTCTGTCGACTCGATTTCCCAACATTTATGAAACTTGGACAAGGGCGTTTTTGGAAATGGACTAAACACATCTGTCAGGCACTTTGCCTTGTTAGACTGATCAGTATACAAGGAAATATATAATGATATTTTGTTTATACAGTGTTCGTTAGAAAACAAATTTAGCTCACAAGACTGGAGAAACAAATTACAGTACATGATGCCAAGAGGTTGCATAGACAAAATAAGGAATAGCGCTTTTATAAAACTGTAGGGTTCCATTAATTTATTGTTTAGAAAGCTACTACAAACTTCTAGGAAATCGTTCAACTGTTAAAAGCTTCGAAGCTTAGACTAAAACGGTTTCGAACCAACTATAAAAACCTATTGCTTTTATTTCATGCAGATAAGAGTATTATCTAGTATGGGATTGTATGACTTGGATCTGTAACTACCTATCTAACAAGGGAGGGTCACGATATGTTTTTGCTGACATCCTAATCAAACATAGTGCATCTGATAGAGGATGGTGAGATATGGAGAATACCAAAATTTAAGGTGCGATGGAGCTAGGGGGGGGGGGGGAGCGAAACTTCAAAGTTCACAGAAGTTAAATAAAGGATATTTCTGCAGTATTTCGGAATAAAGAACGGATCTATCGGGAGACGATTTCTGACATCGAAACCAGTAAAAAAAGTTCCCTTGACTATGGGTGAAATTTCGCTTAGTTTTGGAGATACAGCATTTCCAACTTACCAAAAAATTTCAAAATTCCATGAGTCCAAAATCGACGCCTAGTAATGGGAGGAAATTAATAATTCTCAATAAGTCAGAAACGAGTCATTGAATGAATATTCCGTTTCCGGAAGTATATTTCTAGTAACATGGTGGACATCAGGAGTGAAAACACGATGTCACCAGTTTGTCAGTGTTATCAACTAGGTACAAAGTTTATTTTATTTAAATGGTAGTATGTCGTGTTATTGGATATTATACTTCGTCTAGTGATGACAAACGACATAAGACAGAGAGATTTTCGCGATCTTGAAATCATTCAGCTTGGTTAATCGGCCTATTTCAAATAATAATAGTAATAATACTTATATTCCTTATATTAAATTAAACTTTGAATCTAGTTGGCAACACTGATAAAGTGGTGACATCATGTTTTCACACCTGATGTCCACCACGTTCCTAGAAATAAATTTCCGGAAACGGAGTTTTCATTCAATGACTCGTTTCTGACTTATTGAGAATTATTCATTTCCTCCCATTATTAGGCGTCGATTTTGGACTCAGAAAGTTTAAATCTCCAAAACTAAGCGAAATTTCACCCATGTTCAAAGTAACTTTTTTACTGGTTTCGATGTCAGAAATCATCTCCCGAAAGTTCCGTCCTTTATTCCGAAATACTGCAGATATATCCTTTATTTAACTTCTGTGAATTTCGAGGTTTCGCCCCCCTTCCCCTAGCTCCACCCCCACTTGTCCATCGTACCTTAAATTCTCCATATCTCACCATCCTCTATCAGATGTGCTATGTTTGATTAGGATCTCAGCGACAACTATCGTGACCCTCCCTTGTGAGACAAAGATGCAATCAATGCAAGAGAATTTTCTTCTCCCTCAGCACAAGACTAAAGTGGCCTGCTGGAAAAGCGATGACTATTGTTTAGTAGAATCTAGAAAGCGTTGTAATATTTAAATATGTTGTGGGGATAACGATGTCACTGGAGAATATTATGGAAAAAAAAATGTCACTGGCAAAAATATAAATAAATAAAAATAAAAATACGAGAACGGAGCAATTAAAATTATCCTAAAAGACCAGATAAAGTTGTACCAGGATGAGTCAGATCCAAGGTTGTAATAGTCCTTACATGGGATTACGGGCATGAATTTCTGGATCATCTACTTAATCTCACTTCTTGAAACTTACCTATTTCCAAAACTGATGACAAAAAATTTGTTCAATCCGTCCTTGATCCAATGTCTCAAAAGGTTCTTCCCAGGGTACGAATTCCTTGTTCTCTTTAAGCAAAACTGGACCTGATAGGAAATCCATATTTGGATAGTAGCTATATAAAAAGCTTAACATTTGATGCTATAAGTTGTACCAAAATACGACCATAATATTATGGTGAGGGCGGGAACATTTGAAATTACCCTCATACTAAAATCTTACCAAATTTGGCACAGATTAAATATACACTTTGCATACGCGAATTCTACTATTTTTGGTTGTATAGATATTAGTTACTTTGAAATTATATGCTAGCTATCACTCGACACTCCCTCCTTTTCAGTGTACGATCCCTACAGAGATTTATTTCTTCGCGATGAATGCAGATGCTCAATTTATTATCAGTTCCATGAGTACAGACCAAAAAATCAACATCATACGAGTAATTACTGCACACTATAATTAGCGTCTTTATCTATTTGCGGCAAAGTGATACATGATGTTCTTCCTATATAAACACCATCCATTGCAAAGAGTATATTCCATTTTCAGCAAATATAATTTTTATTCTACAGATATGACAAATGGCTTGACCGGGACTCTACGAACATGTAATTAAATATATCAATGTATCTGCGAAAAACAACTAGCTGTATAGGGGCGCACCTACACAACACACACACGTTTATACGTATATATCATATGTAAAGCTAATGTGAATTTGCGTCTGTGTATGTGTTTCGTACATTCACCCTTTGCACTCTAGAGTCCTTCTCGGTTGACCTATCAGACGATGAGTTATCATGTGGCCATTTTCGCTTCCCGCTTCTATGTCTCTCCCATACATCATTCGTGACTCGGGGACTTGCTTTAGTCTCCAATGCTGGAGGTCTAACAGCATCTTAAAAGATCTTTGCCCCACCCCTGTTGCCCTTTCTGATTGTTGTGAACCTCTTAAAATTCTACAAGGGCATTAAATGTTAAGTAAGAAAGAATAGGTTCTTACAAAAGAAACATTTTTCTTCGTTTGCGATGGTCAAATCAGTTACGAACAGGTCCTCTCAAATAAATGGCTGGTGGATAAAGTTACTGTGAATAGCCATTAGGCATAAGTTGTGAATTATTTCCGTCTGCTCTTTTCCCCTCTGGATAAAATGTTAGCAAGAGTTGTTCTTCTTGGTCACCTCTTTCACGGTCTTTCCTGTTGTTGTTATTGTCAAAAGAAGGAGCCACAGAGCTATTTTATTATTATTATTATTATTATTACACGCTTTTTATTAACTTACTCTGTAATCATCTCTGGTACAAATCTTGTAATTGATTTTTAACTCACTTCCCATCATCCGATTTCTTTGAAATTTTGTAAACTTGCTTGCTTTCGATGACAGTATAATATTCAATCATTAGATATACGACAAAATAATCCAGTTAACAATAATTAATTAATAAAAATAATTCGAAATCATCCTTAAATGCGCGCAACGCCGCAACTATTTTGTGAACTTTGGGTTGCCTATCTCGCAAGGAGTTTAATATTCATCTATTATACATAAAAAATAATTAAAAACTATTTTTTTTAAAAAATACGCTTTTTTAAGGACTAAAAAGTAAAAAAAAAAAAATAAATTGAATTAATCTTATGAATCGGAACATAAAAGCGTGCGAGCTCTTGCTTACCTTATCATAAAATCATAATATCTAAGAGCATACACGCTTTTATTTTCCGATTCATAAGATTAATTCAATTTATTATTTTTTTTACTTTTTAGTCCATCTTAAAAGCGTGTTTTTAAATCTTTTTTTATTATTTGTTATATATTGAATTAGTTGTATATTTTTATTTTAGTGTGGAATGTAGAAAGTAACGTGTAGTAGCTGAGGAGATTAGCTCGTTATTGTGGTAAAGAAACTCTAGGTTCATCTTCAGTGGGAGCAGAAATTGAAACTTTAATTTTTAAGTTTTAGTGCATCTAAAACTACAGTATTTTTCATTTGTCCGCTGGAAATAGGTAGCGGCTCTGGTTTCTATCCAATTATCAAGGTATTTGTGTGATTGGATGAAGCGTCAGTCAGGTCGGTCATTATGCTCAAGATTCGAACCTACGCCGGCTTCTCAGTGCTCAATCCATAGTTTGCGGCCTTAGCTATTACACTACGGGAACTAAGCCAATGTAAGCAGAATGAACACATGTTTCAATACAAGAACGACTTCAAAACCCTATTATTTTGTTTCAGTTGCGATTTTCGTCCTTACACTGCAAAAAAGTAGCTGTGTTAATTCAACACAATGCGGTGTCCCAGCGTGACTACCACTTTTGTGTGTTAAATCAACACAAAACACGGTACTGTGAAAAAAAGTTACGGCTGCAGTGAGATTTGAACTTGGGTTGCTCAGTTAAAAGTCGAGCGTCTTACCGACTTGGCTAAATTGATTCAAACCATTCAATGAAGTCCCTTTTTGTCCCATTTAACTTTCAAAATCGCATATTCCAACGCAAAGTTAAACAGTAGTGGTGACAAAGCATCGCCTTGTTTCAATCCGTTGCGAATGTTGAAACAAACTGACATATTATTACCTATCCGTACTCTGCTTATGGGGTCGCTGAGACACATCTTCACAAGTAGAACCAAGTTTTTCTTATATGTTATTATTAATAAAATTCTCCCCAAGTGCCTCAATGTCTTATGCTTTTGAGTGTGAAACCTGGTTTGTTGAACAGTCATTCTACTTGCTTTCAATTATATGAACAACATATGATGCGGCTTGTTAAAGGTGATGCCAAAAAATCCGAGATAGACCAGTTGCTGGAAGTAACAAAAGAGATAGAAGGGAATACTATTTGTGCAAAATAATCTTTTTAATTTACAAGAGCTTGCAAGGAAAGGTCGATATGATTTGATGACTAATTTATGTTACCTTAACAGTACACGGCTTTCGAAAGAGAATAATTGCTTAATTAAAACAGAAGGAAGGATTTACAAAATGTCCGCTCCATGTTCAATATGGCTGGCACATCTCTATATTTCTTTTACTTTCGGTTCCTCTCATTCCAGTTCCATAGGAACAGTAATCAAACCAAGCCATGCGTATGCGATAGAAAATGAAACAATTTCGAAAGGCCTGTAATTGATTGATTAAATATATACCCTATTATATTTTTCGATTCTAGAGTTAAGGTGTCAGTATGGCCCTTAACTTTACCATTAGCATCAAAATATATGCCTAGGTCTTTGATTGATTGAGCTTTGCATGTTACATTATCTAATATTCTAAAAGTACTTGGGATATAATTCCTTTCTTGGGTATAGCTTATGGCCTTTGTTTTATTCAAGTTGACTTTCATTTTGTTCTTATCACACCATATAGCTACGTTGTTAATATTTTCTTGTATTCTAACAATGTCAGAATTACTCTTCATATAACCAAGTAGTTTTAAATCGTCAGCGTAAAGTAAGGTGTAACATAATTTACACTTATGCATAAGTCATTAATTAATATATTAAATAATATTGAAGCGAGGGACGTTCCTTGTGGAATGCCCTTTCCTATTTTGGTAGAGGTTGAAAGGTTTCTATTGAGTTTAATTTGAAAAGTCTTTCAGATAAGACGCAAACCATCTTATATGGAGTCATTGGGGGTGAAGTGGGTGGTGGGGTGAAGTGGGTAATGCTAAGGTTATGAAGATCTGGCATTCATCGTATTCATCGTAATCAGATGAAAGAGAGAACGAAGTACTACCAGCGCTACAGTCATTCAAGAGGGACCTACTGCATGAGTGAATCACGAAAACAACGCGCAAGAAAAGTGTCAGAAGACACATATTTGTTTCAAGACAAGTAAAACACTCATGTCTTTTTCGTTCTTATAAATATTAAACATGAGAACTTAAGCTGTATATCGTGTTCATCACACAGCTTTGGAGTGCAGATTGCAGTATATCGTAAAGCAAGGTTTCATTGTGCATATGAAAAAGATATTGATGTAGATCCTGCATAGAGTAGTAAGAAAGTGGTAAAGAAAAAAAAGCTGTAAAATGGGGTGAAGTGGGTAATGTCATGTGGGGTGAAGTGGGTACCTGTGCTTCATTTGTATGTACGTTCAATAGTGATGTGTAATTTATCATTGGTATATATATAATTATATAATATGATTTATAGATTAAGGTGAATAGAAATGAATTTATTTAGGCCTTTACTCTAAGGCTTAGGCTGAGATAGGGGAGGGGTAAGGATGTGGAAAGGTAGCAGGCAGGGCCTACATATATAAGGCACCATCCCGGTATTCACCTGGCGTGAATAAGGTGAACCTTTGGACAAGGCTTTCTTCCGACCTCTGAGTGTATTCTTTAAGCAAGCATGCAATCAGTGGCTTTACTCACATCTATGTAGATTAGTAACTACAGTTCAGTTTGGTCACCTACTGAATGAAGCATGGGGATGGACTGCGACAGCTGGTAACGGCGTTGCAGGCTTTACAGCAACTGGTACATTTCCACTAAACAGATTGGCCATACCCGATGATAAACTTGTTACAATTCAGCCCACGGATGCGCCCGATCACGAAGCGGTTAGTGCTGTTCAGGAGCCCGACAGACAAGAATCACGAATAACAACAGAACCACGAAAGATTTTACCTTCACCTCACAAGAGACCGTCAGAGAAGAAGAAAGAGGAAGAGAGCAAGGCAGGGATCTGAGATATTGACGTCTCCAGACCATATTGCGAAATTCAGAGGAACAAAATATATGATGTTTCTTCAGTCCGAACGTCCAGACCATAGGATTATGAAATTGAGCGGGAAAAAAATCGAGGAAGTCTCTACACTCTGAATCCTCGCGTGCAGAAAATACTTCTATCGACGACAACGTGTGCTGGTTCTGCGAAAAATCTTTCACCAGTGCGACGTCCAGCAAATTTTCTCAACTGGATACAGTGCCAAGAGTGTGGTGTTTGGTATCATGAATACTGTGCTGGTGCTTCTAATAAGTTGCAGTTTGTGTGTGGCAAATGTTCACTGTTGCTTAATTCCGTACTAATCCCTTTTCTACTCTATCCCACAGTTTCCAATGGAGAAGGAAGCATGTGGACCTTGTTTGTAGAAAAATATAATTTTCACTCGGGGTGAAGTGGGTAATTCAGACATTATTATTTCTTGTTTTTTTCCTGTCTTATCTTATGATATCTTTGTATTACTCTATATTTACTTTGTAGCAGAAAGTTCAAAGTGTACAAATTACCAATAAGTTTTCAGTTTAATACAAATATATGGTACATACTGTATGTTGCAATATGTTTGAAACATACCCACTTCACCCCCAATGACTCTATAAAGGAGATAGTTCCATACTTCTTAGCTTATTAAGCAGAATAGAATGGTTTACAGAATCAAATATCTTTGTAAAATCGAAGGAAATACATCGCATTGTGAGTTACTATTAATGCACCCTTGTATCTGAATAGTTGCCTGACACAGATTAGGTACTATGGATTTACGTGGTAGAAATCCATGTTGGTTGTCATAAAACGGTTCTTTCAGGTTAAAATTTAAATATTCAGCAATTATGGATTCAGAAATTCTCGCGCATCAATTCAGGATCCCAATAGGCCTATAATTCGAGAGCATATACATCTGTCACGTGACCTGATGGCTTGTTTCCAAATTTCTGGATATTTGGCCTTGTTGTAAAGATTTATTAAATAGTTTTACTAATATTGGTGCTAACTATTGACCACAGGCTTTTATGATATAGTTCGGAATATTATTATCAACTCCAATGCTAGATTTGGCCTTAAGTTTTTTAATGTGCTAAGTCACATTTTCAGTCGTAATAACAGGAATATGAATATTACTAAGATTAACGCTGTTGTCTACCTTATTTTCTTGATATAGCTTATTTAATGTGAAATGTTTTTGAGGAAATAGCCTTTAGATTCTTCAGCTATTTCAAACCTGTCGGTAATAATATTATCGTTCACCTTCAGGTCAAGTATGTTACACCCTTGTCTCTCTTAGAACTATTGTACTATGACCAGAAAAATCTAACATCGCCCTTTAAGCTGAAGTCACCGTGGCTCAGGTGGTAGCCGTCTGACTACGAATCGGGCGGTCCGAGTTCAAATCCCGGCCAATACACTGGAGACTTTTCTCGCAGTGTTTCTATGCCACTGAGGTGAAGGTGGTCGAGCGTGGGACTGACCACTCCACCTCAGGTCGTGCCGTAGGTCGAAAATATGTGGAGCGCTCGGCGCATGCGAATCGCACAGGGGATAGTTTTATCACCCTTTAAGCTATTCTCTAAACCTAAAAGAAATAATTGCGCCCTGCTGATTTATACATTTGTTTAACTCGTCTTCTTAAAGAAGCATGTAATTGTAATGTAATAATATTGTGACCTAATTTGTTTGTATCTCACATAATATCTCGTTTTTCTATTAATAAGTCCCTTTAGTTGTCATCCAGGGATCTCTGTACTTACAGTTGATTCTATTGGCTGATATTTTAGGTACATTCTTATCTAAACTGTTATATATTTGAAAGTACAAGTTGTCGATTAGAATAATAATTATAATAATGAAATTTAAAAACGAACAGCAGACTATACAAATAAATTAATTGCATGTGGGAATAAAATGTAGCAGTCTTAGTACATAATAGGCAAAATAATGAAGCACTAACCAAGGAACGGTCTTAAAAGTACATACCAATAAATAAGCTTAAGAAAAATATCTACAAGTTGATGTCATTCTTTAACGGGGCGATATAATAGTTAACATTTTCTTGAGTTCATTTTAAAACAAACATATTGGCAATGCATGATATTAAAGGGGGGGAACTTGCCCCTCTCTTCTGTGCTTCCGCCTATGCTAATCGTTTATTTGTAGACTTCTATCAGGCCAATATCACTTAGTCCTTCATATTCAAGATGGTCTATGCAAAACCACATTTTCCCCAACTATAGTTTGTGGCCACCACTGTATGAGAACGATTGGTTCCACTCTGTACAAGATGGTTGAAAGAAATTATGTACGTCATTTTAGAAAGAAAACGTATAGACAGAGAAAATTCAAAAGCACATATTACCACAGATAAACTATAGTTTATCTGTGATATTACTCGGTCACCTGTTGGTATTCATCAATGCTCGCTTACGACGTCAACCCCTGTTTGCTATTCATTAGACTCGACGTGTTTTTTGACACATGTAATGTTCACATCAAACGCTGTCGTGCGTAACCATCCACAACACTTGCCGTCATCACGCACACGTTTCCGGCCATCACACAATATTCACACCATCCACACACGTAACCTTGACTTGACAGAACTACTTTAATTCACAATATTTGCATTGTCACCGCTCTTTTCCCCCTCATTCATATCACATACACACTAACACTATAGTAAATTCTCTCTTATTACTAAGGTTCCTCCCAACAACATAATGCTTTCACGTACATATCGTCGTCCATTTTACTTGACAGAAATTATTTAAATTCACAAGCAAGAAATCTTATGGTTTCTCATATTCTAAAGGCGTGCGAGATATTCGTTAATTAAGTTACTTCATGTACTTTTACATCCAGTTGACAGGAACACTTCATCATATCAGTACTGCTGTCTGAATAACATGATTACGGGGACTATGAACCGTAGTTCTGACTTTCTTTTGGGTAAGTATTTTCAAGTTGGAAACAATGACTTACAAAGTTTTACAAGAAATGTAAGCGACGTAGTGTGGTCGCTTAGAGCAAATATTAGCCAGAATCGTGACATGCTGGATGAAAGCGACAGATTTTGCATAGTTCTTCTATGCTCTCAGTACAATCAATTTGTTGGGAGGTGCCCGATTTTCGGGTCCGCCATCTTGAAATACGACGCCATATTTCTTTTGTTCAAGGTTTTTCGACTTTTCTTCAAAAATCGTTTATTATCTCCCCCAATGGTTGAGTTTAGAGCAAAAAAGTATTCAAATATCTTATTAACCATTAAATTACCTACAATTTGAGCCCAATACCGCTTTTATAGCTTCCATAGTTTTCGAGATACAAGCTTTCGATGTTTTGACTTTTTTTTTTTTTTGTTGTAAATTTTCGATTTTTCTTTAAAAATTACTGATTATCTCCCCGATGGTAGAGTTTACAGCAAAAAGTATACGAATACGTTTTATTGAAAATCAAATTACCTACAATTTGAGTGCAATACCGCTTTTGTAGTTTTAATTGTCTTTTAGATACAAGCTTTCAAAATCTTGACATTTTGTAGGTTGCTATATGAACCTGTAATGCCAGTAGTTTGTTGGGTTTTGTTGAATATGCCCAGTGCAGTTCTTGACCGAACGCGGATATAGGACCGAACCGTGGATGTGGATTCCTTCAGGTTGCGTCCAGAACGGATTGGTGAATCTCGATCCGCTTTATTATTTTCTGACAGTACATGACTTAGTACAAAATTATTGACACAAGTATACAAATAATATACAATAAGTATCAGGTAGTTTACGTGGCAAATACGTCGATTCATAGAATACACTACAGCAATGTTGTCAGACATAAAAAACACTTTTTTAGATGCATGTGAAGGACCACCATGGCTGCGGCAAGAAACTCGGTAACAAAGATAGCCGGGTGAAGCGATCCACAGAAAGTTCGGTACCATCTTCCAACACAACTGCGATGGACATAGAGGTGCCATCCACAAACACAGTAGTACGGACAAAGTCGGGTTGAAACAAATCACAAGGAACTGATAAAGTTTTCTTAAGTTGAAGCATTGTCCACTGAGGTAAGATATTTTCGGTGAGAGCAAACATTAGCGGAGAGCTCAACGATGTAAGCGGATCAGTCCAACTAATATAGCCAGCCATGACCGTTCGAAGACGGGAAGAGGCTACCGAAAATAGCGTTGGGGCAAAGCTCAAAATATGAAGATACTTAGGCAAAATAGACACTGATATAGTTATTGTGGACACTTAAACTCCTAGGTAAACGAGTTCCTTGGTAGGAACTAATACACTTTTCTTAATATTAATTGCAAAAAGAAATTTTGACTAGAACAACTATTTGTCTGTGTGTACATATTTCTCATAATAAATAGTTATACGGTAGATTATGAAATGCAAGGCATTATAAAGTTTTTTGATTTACCTTTTTCAATGTAGCTGCAGCAGAGTTTCGGTTTAAGGTTAATGTAAAGGAATGATCTTTAACAAAAGATCACTGCCTCCGTATATGTCTAATGTATTTTTATCGTTGCACGAAATTTCAATGCTACGCCTACAAATTCAAGACTAGAGAGTTCTAACTTTCAAGGAAGAAATTTTATAGCCAACTGAAGAGTTCGATCCTTGTCGATTTTCAATTTTCTCTCTTGTTCATTGTTGAAAGGGCTTCATTGTTATAGGTTTTTGATATTCACAACAACAATCAAGCGATTTCAGCAATGAAGGAGAACAAAAATAAAAAATTCGGCATTGATGGAACTTTTGGTTATGGAAATTTTTCCCTGAAAGTTTGAACTCTCTAGACTAGAATTTGTAGGAGCAGCATTGAAATTGCGTGCAATGATAAAAATACATTAGACAAATACGGAGGTAATGCTGCCATCTTTTGTTGAAGATCGTTGTTTTACATTAACCTTAACTTGAATTGCTCACTAGAAGTCTGTAAGATTGATGTTGCAGGTGTTCTTTTTGTAAAAAGGCTGGATTTCTATCTTCTTAGTGATTTGTCCACATCATCTCCTCTAAAATATTCGTGTTCAATTCCTATTGGTCGTTTATATACTTTGCGCGTTAGAACATCTTGTTAATTCAAATGTTAAGTATTTATTTATATTTTTAAATATTTGCAATCTACTTTACCTAGTTTAGGCTATATCTAATTATTTAAGCACTTATTCACTCTTTTTTTTTCACTTCATGAGGGAAACTTACAAAGAATCAACTTCGCAGCATAATGAGGCAGTTGCGTTTGTACTAATTTTCACAATGAGCACGGAAAATTACATTCTAAAGGCCACTGACTTCAAGAAAGTTTACATCAATGCTCTGCAAAGAAGCTTCGCAAACGTTTATAATCTTATAGGTTTCATTTTATTGATCGTTTACATTCTATTCCAGGATGGAGGATAGAGGCCCAATGCATTGCATTGTTGTTAAACCAGTTCTGATTGTAACATCTTGTTCTTGGCAGTTGGCACATACTCCCTTTATCATCAATGCTTCTTAATTACCATCACGATCTTAGGTCAACAACGATATTAGCAGCTTCTACCGACAATCGAACCCGGAAAGACTCGCACAGGAACCCAGAGCACCAACTACTCGGTTAGGCAGAAGCTAGCTTAGAAGCTTAGAAATAGTATAACTATATCACAGAAAACGACATGAAGGTAAATCCGAAACAAAAGGAATAAAAGTTGAAATAAAATCAAAAGAAAAATATATTCTGCATTTAGTAGCCGAATCAAGAACGATTTGATCCAACAACACACCAGCAAGTTACGAAATGAGCCAGCATTGGATATAGTATGACTGGCGAAAAGTACAAAGTAAGAAGAAAAGATCTTGCCGTTTTTGATAGTCATAAACAGAAAGGTATAAACAAAATGTCACTTTCCGTTAGTCCTCAAAGTAATCCTCATCAGCATCCAGCACTCCTTGCCAACACTCCTGTAGCTGCGCAATTCTCTGGCAATAAAACTAGAGAAGGGAGGGGGAATGTATTGGACGCAAAGAAGGCTGTGAGTACCTACTGCAAATCTCCTTCATTGGCGAAGGATTTCCCAGGAAACGGAGGAGGTGACTGTAACAGTGAGGAAGACCAAAGACACATGCTTCTGCTCGCCTGGATTTGTAATTAAAGAAGACGTTTTCTTCTCTGGACGTGAACGACTACGCTCGGAATAAGAACGAAATATTTCGAGGATACCCGAGCGTCTGCTCGATTGTTAACTGCTAACGATAAGTATAATCTTGTTGTCATGAGGTCGGGAACAAGTCGATGGCACACACATGTCTCCCAACCTAGTCGCTTTATTTTTTCCTTTGCTACCCGCGCCACATGCGGCCTGTTATATTCGATAAGGAACAGTACACTCTTGAGATTTACCAATGCTGATTGCATGTACTGCAGTGACTGTTGCACATGTTTCAATTACTGTTAACACAGATCCGCAGTGGTGGTTTGACCCGGTGATAGCTCGTAGTGCGCCACTTGCAAATAATCCACTAGTTGCATGATCTTCTGTGGGTGTAGAGGTGGTCTTGAGATGTGAGGCACAGGGTCCCACGGTGACAACCAACGTTTGACGCTTGGGGAGTGTCATACAGAACCTATTTTCGTTACTGGTGAGCACTCGATCGCATATGAGTGTGTTGTGGTGTCAAGAAAGCAACGACAAACAGACTGTCATTCGTTGATCCTTATTTGCTTTCAACAGTGTGTGGGTTACCTACTAGCTCAACTTTTACGCCTTCCCTATGCGGTGCAGGTGAAGTCTGACTGCTTCATCAGAAACGTGGAAGTGTGCGGCAAGCTCATCACACGCTTGGCTGCTGAGCTGCTCTATGGACGCCTTCAAAGACCCGTCATCCAGGACCTATGGGCTGCCAATGCGGGGTTCATCACACAGGGAAAATCTCCCGACCTGAATTTCTGAAACCAATGCTTAGCGGTGAGTTCATGCACAGCATTATCTCCAAAGGTTTGACTATTCGGCGACTTGATTCGGCTGCGGACAAGCCCACCTTAAAGTCATAAAACAGACAGACAACCCCGAACGAGCTGCTTCGATGCCTCCATTTGCCTTCGCCACTACTCGAGCTATGACTCCTGTGAGAGCCCAAAGCACCTATCTTAGTCACGGGAAATGTTCCCACTTCCACCCTGATCACTTTTCCAGCACCAGAGGTACTTATTTCCGCATTAGTGATCGCATCTTAAAATGCGAGGTGAAAAACTGCAAGAACTTTATGGTTTTTATGTAAACCGAATATAAGAATGGAGAGGAAAAGAGACCGATTAGGACTTAATTCATCCAATAATTCTACATTGAAGAGTGTAATTAAAGGTATGGCCGAAATAAAAATGGCAAAAGGTAGAAGATGGCTGCAATTCCCAAATGCGCACTTAGCCACTCAAATGCGCCATGTTGGTCCTATAACTACTTGAACCAATAGTACATGGATGGGATTCATAAAATATCATGGAGAAATCAGAGTTTCAGCTCAGTAAACGTATAGGAGTGTTCGAAATTGAAGAACACCCCAAAATTGAAATCAGAATTCCGAAATAGGAATGCCAATCTTGTAATTCTGGAAGTTCGGGAAGTCGGAATTTCCAAAATATGGATTCACGAAACATCGCGAACTTGGTATTTCGAAAAATTAGAATTCTGGATTATAGGAATGTCGAAATTTAGGATTGGAGGAAATTCCGAATGTAGGAATTTTGGAAAATTCCGCATTACTAAGACTTCAAAATTCTGGAATTGTCTTCAAAATTTCCGAACACCTCCAGCAGTCAGTCTAGTCGGGCAGAGTTCGAACCCAGCAGGCATATCTAGCACCAATTTGACCGCAACTGTTTCTTTCCACACTACGACAGTCATAGTACTTTAATTAATAGAGTGTTTATTTTTTGCTCTATTATGAAATTATTTTCTTAGAAATAAACTTA
>JAGDQP010014570.1:0-10791 GCA_022664845.1 Lepisma saccharinum | reverse complement strand
TAAGTTTATTTCTAAGAAAATAATTTCATAATAGAGCAAAAAATAAAGGCTCTAATAATTAAAGTACTATGACTGTCGTAATGTGGAAAGAAACAGTTGCGGTCAAATTGGTGCTAGATATGCCTGCTGGGTTCGAACTCTGCCCGACTAGACTGACTGCTGGAGGTGCTCGGAAATTTGAAGTCAATTCCAGAATTTTGAAGTCTTAGTAATGCGGAATTTTCCAAAATTCCTACATTCGGAATTTCCTCCAATCCTAAATTTCGACATTCCTATAATCCAGAATTCTAATTTTTCGAAATACCAAGTTCGCGATATTTCGTGAATCCATATTTTGGAAAATTCCGACTTCCCGAACTTCCAGAATTACAAAATTGGCTTTCCTATTCCGGAATTCTGATTTCAATTTTGGGATGTTCTTGAATTTCGAACACTCCTATAGGTTACTGAGCTGAAACTCTGATTTCTCCATGATATTTTATGAATCCCATCCATGTACTATTGGTTCAAGTAGTTATCGGACCAACATGGTGCATTATTGTGGGCTCTTGTGCGATGATTTTTTTTTCAGTTACTTAAGCTCCTTATTATACCGTATACTTTCATTTGCAGTATTTCCTATACCACCCACATTAGTAGTATCATACTCACAGAAGTCATATAGCCTATTGTTAATAATGTACTGTGATGCATCGGGTGGGTCATTGTTGTTGGGTTTTTTCACCAATTATTGAACATTTTAAGTTGTAAATGGCAGCATTATTATGAGATATTAAAAAATGACCAAAATTCTGCAAAATTAAAAAAAAAAATGAAAAATAATATACTTCGGTAGTGGCAACATATAATTGACGTTTCAATAAGCTATGGTTGAGGAATCTACGACAGTTGGCATCAACAGTATCCGTTGGGGTGATAAGAATATGTCCGTTAAGAATCCTTCCGAAAAACGACTAATTCTTGCAGTTGCTCAACGAAGCTTGATATTCTAGTTAAATCGTCAACGAAGCAAGAAATGTATTTACCAGCAGATGTGAAACGACGTTGCACGTCGTTTAGAATAATCTATAACCGTATCTAAATTGCGTTTTATTTCTTCGACATATTGTGTCAGGTGAGAGTAGTAGTAGTATTATACCAAATAACATATAACTGAAATTAGATATGAAGTTATTAGTTTTAGGGTTAAATAGTACCATTTTAAGAACCATGGAAATCTATATTCCTATTTTAATTTATTTGTTTTAAAACTTGCACGTAGCTAGAGGATAATGAGTAACATTATACACAGCAATAAACATTCGATTTTGCCTACTACAAAAGACCTTAACACTGAATTGACCAAAGTGAATCAGGGACGTTGCAAGTTAGAGCGAAATGCCAAAACCACTCATCATTATAAAACAGATGTAAGAAAGAAAAGTACTGCTGGTTAAGCCAAGCCATTTTCTCAAAACGTTTGATGAAATATCTGCACAGTTTCTCCCCAGTACATCCCTGCACAAAGAGAGCACATGAATAAATCATTGGAGACGAAGGAAAATAAATATTCGATTTGGCTGCTAATGCAACAAAAAAAAAAGTATTTAAAAAAAAATTAGCGATGAAATTGTTTTATTCACCGTTGCAACAAAAATTTCATCTACCGTAAATAAGACGAAATGATGATCAAAGAATTTCATACTACAGCAGTTTGAAGATTTTAGTCAGGTCGAAAGAAAGCTCACAAATTTTACAGAAATACAGTTAAAAGTAAAATCGATATTCGAGTTTATTTAGCCATCTCAGATGTATTAAAAGTGTAATTGAAATTTAATCTCAGCAATTCTATGTTCACTTCTTATATAAGATTCTGGATCCAACATTTGAATACGTCTTCAGTGCTGGATTAAGCTGTTGGCGGCCCTGGGCTAATGACTCTGTTAGGGCCCCTGTTACCTATTTCCTGTAGCCGTAAAAGTAATTTATTAACCTTTGGCAAGACCCTTGAACGCGTGGGGGACCTGGGCTGCAGCCCCTTTAGATCCGTCTCTTAATCCGGCTCTGCACGTCTTTACCACAAAACTGTAGAACGAAGTTATAGGTTTATACCATAATGTTATGAATTCTTACTGTCATGAGCTTTGTCAAGGCTCACTTGTTATTAGTATCAATTAAATAATTAATTAACTTTCAGACATTGGAAAATCATTTGTTTCTTATTGTTCCTAGATGTTGTTGACATTGACAAAGAGAGTTCCATTTGTGACTGTCACTTGTATATGTAAGTTGTTCTTCGGAAAATTCGTCGAAATATGTTTTTCATCATTACCATCATACAGTCTCCTTATAAACATCTGATGTATGTGCAGTTTCACTTTCTTGGTATCAATTTTACTAAACATTTCCTGACCTCCTTTTTACCTGTACGTACAGACAATGAAACCGTAAATTGGTAACTATTGTCACATATTCGTTCTTCACTGTCGCTTTGGAAAAAGCACATGCACTCAAAAAAACAGTATCGAAGTATTTACTCACAGGCAGAATGCTTGTATAGGCCTACCAAGAAATACCTGGATTTGAATATCTGAAGAAATCGTTCTGACTAATTTTTTCTCTCCAATTCAATGGCGTCTGCAATTGAAGTTTCACATTAACTGACTGAATCATTGTAAGGATTACAAAACCTTTTCCTTGCCTTCCATACGTCAAACTTATATTTATGGTCGAATCAATAGTAATTCATGTTCACTTCGTCCCGTCTTGTTTATGTTGTAAGAAACAGAATTCGAAAACAACCATTCATATCTCAGTTGGAGAATATGAATTCTCGATTAGCTTTGAAAAATAACTTCAGATATCACATAGTACCAAAACACCAATGCAATGATATAACCTGGATTTTCCAATAAGGACGGTAGAAATTTGATATTGCGGGTACATACTGTACGACGGACTTTATAGTTCTTTGCAAATAAGTTTACTGCTACTGAAGCTGAAGATGTGGTAGAGAATGTGTACATGCTGGTACATACCACTGGCACAGTTCTCGTGGTCTAATGGTGAAGGTCAGAGGCTATAAGGCTGCTACAGAGAATGTGGCGCACGCATAAATCCTTCGCATGTTGGCCATTTCGTCATCCACTCTTCCGCCAAAATCTTTGAAAGAATTTGATATTAGTTTTCAGGGCTTTAGGCAACTTTAGCTCAGGCCGGATGGATGATAATGGGATGAATTGGTGGAATGAAGAAAGTGGGAGAGAACCCCGAGAAAACCCACACACACGGTGTTTGTCCACCACAAAGCCCACATGGTATTAGCAGGGATCGATCCTACGAACCCTAGGACCAGAGGTGAGCGCTCTACCACTTGAGCCACCGTGGCCCCAAAATCTTTGAAAGAGTTTGTGTACACAGTCATCAGCAATTAAAGGATAATCTGAATAAAGTGTTTGTTAAAATTTTCATTTAAATATGAAATATCTAATTTATAACTAGTTAACCTTGAGACAAGAAAAATATTTTCTTTTTTCTTTTACAAAATAAATGTCATGTTAATGAGCGTACTCTTTATAAATGATCAATATCAAACTTAATGGAACATAATACACTGAGCTCATCAATTCATGGTGTATATACAATGACGATACTTCCCAAAAGGTTTGGTCTATGTGAATTGATTTGCAGTTATATACACCAAATGAAAACGATTGAAGTTTATTTGTTGCATGAAGCGTTGGTAATTCATGTAACTGCTTCTACGGAAGCAATTTATCTGGCCTGTTAAGTACTAATCAGAGCTTGTTTATCCGTTTGGGCTCATCGTTTTACATATAATTACATCTCCAATAATTGCTTTGATAACTACGCTCTGTCTGTTAAACTTGCTTTTCAAAATCACCACAGCCCACCCTCTTCGGAAGATTAAAAGAAGAAAAGGATAACTTAATTGGATTTAATTGGTTTTATCTGCCAAAAGAAGATAAATATTCAAAGCCTATGTGCAATGAGATGGGAAGTTTATATTTTATTTTTTAATTAAGATTTTCCCATTAAAAGAAAGCATCTTTATTTCTGTTCCGAACAGAATTGTAGAACAGAATTGGAAAAGTATACAGAAAGAGAGAAATACATAAAAAAAGAAAGAGAGCGAAAGAGAAAAGGGAAGATAAAGAGAGTGAGAGAAAGAGACAGAGAGAAACAGATAGAAAAAGATATAAATATAATGGAATAGAGAGAGGGGGGGGAAGAAAGAAAGAACAGGAATGATAGAGACAAAGAGAAAGAAAGATAGTAAGAGAGAAAAGAAAGAAGAGAGAGCAAGAAAGATAGATATTACAAAGAGAGAGAGAGAAAGGAAAAAAGAAAGAAGGAAATGCAGAAAATAAGAAAGAAAGAAAGATAAAGAAACAAAAAAGAAGCAAGGAATTAAACTCTTGTTCTTGTAGCCTGTATTCAGAAAACTGAGAAGCTGCTAAGTAAGTCTGATCACTCTGGATGTTCTTACAGAGCCGCCGTAGCTCAGTGCGTAACATTCAGGAAGTCGTGGGTTCGATCCCAGCGGCCGACCATTCTGACTGCTTTCTTTTTTTCAGGGGTTTTCCTCAATCACACAAGGCAAATGCCGGGGTGGCACCTTCAATATAGGCCTTGGCCGACATCTTCAAACATCCTTTCCCCTCCCTTATCCCGGCCTGAGCCTTAACCTAAGGCCATAAATAAAATACAATTAAAACTCAATTCTGGATGTTCTTTGATATTTACACAGACATATTTTTTTTAATCTATTCGCTGATTTTGATTAAGCTGATTGTGTTTTATAACAAGCATTTGCATAGTATTCCCGTTACAGTATCTTCAAGATTCATGTGTAATGGCTGTACAGATTGCGATGAAACTTTTGGTATTCTACAATATGGTAAAATAAGGGAGAATCTGGATCTTAAACTTAGAATACAAGACTGCTTTGCTTTGGTGGCGAAAGGGTCTCGTAAAGTGCTCCTGCAAAACGCAACTCATTTTTCATAGCAACTCCTCTGTAATGGAATTAAAAGAGTGCAAAATTGTTGCTTTTTGTGCTCCTACTATTTTCTCTCTCTCTTGAAAACTTTCCTTGTCAAATATTTAAAATAAAGAGTAGGGTCTACTTAATTTGGTTGTCATGAATTCATGACTAAATTTCAATCAAATTCATAAACATGTCGAAATAGATATAACAAAGATCATTTTATGCAGTTACGGTTATATTCAGATTTTTCGCTGAGAAAAGAGAATTAAAATTTCGTGATGACAACTTTGACTTAGGTATACCAATTTAAAAAAAAAAAGCAACTTCACCCCCAAAAAATCTTCGCGGTTTGTAACGTCACTCGCATCCCCCGAGATGCGCACATCCATGTACGATACCTATGTGACCTCCGCACTTGATTATATAAACTCACCCTTTTGGAATTCTCAATATTGCTGTATTTATAAAAAATTATATGATGAAAATTTTGCCATATGTAAATGTTTCAGTTATAAAATTAATTCAAGAATATTGATCTAAATTGTTACTTTTGAGCTATACGGTACAAACCAAAGACTTTAATTATCCAGAAATAGAGTCTAATAAAACAAAACACATTCAAACATTATATAAAAACCTCTTTGGATAACCATCTATATAAATGTAATACAGTGAAACCTCGATATATCGAACCTCAAGGGGAACGAGAAAACTTCGAATTATCGAGGATTTCGATATACCGAGGTTCGATTTATCAAGGTGATTTCTGACTGACTGCGATATATAGAGGTCGAACACAACAAAGTAGAAAACTAAGTTTCTCACACGTGCACTTTTTTGTCAAACTGAACTCGGACCAACGGATGACAACGAGGGGGAAGGGGGTATTGTATGCAAGAACAACTGTAAACAATGGTGGGGGTGACAGATTGTAACATGAACGATTGTCGTTCAAAGAACAAACTGAGTTTCGTCTAAATACACTACAGTATTATAGATTTTATCAAAACACCTTCGATATACAGAGATTTTCCAATCAAAACTTCGATATATAGAGGTGCGGTGTCAAGCCAAGCAAGTATGAAAATTCGAAATATCGAGGTCTTCCTGACCAGTCCTTCGATATATAGAGGTAAAAATATACATGGGAGGGATAGCAGGTTCAAGGGAAATGGAAGAACTTCGATTTATCAAGGAATTCGATATATTGAGGTTCGATATATCGAGGTTCCACTTTATCTACGTTCGGCAATGCGACCTACGACGATTAAAGTCGAACAAAATGTATAAATGTCTGATTTCTGTGTAAATATATGAGTATTCTTTGGGCTTCGGCTGAAGCAACATCTATAATGGAAAATATAATAAACTTAATCATGTGAAGTCTTGTGATATCCTTTTCACCTTCTCATCATGCATGCTTAGTTTAGTGGTTAGCCTCCCTCGCCTCCTTCAGACAGGAAGGCGACCTTTTCATGTATAGGCTGGACCCATCATCATTATTGCAGTACTGCTCATATATGGGAAGCCAGCCACAAGTCCCACGACACATATAGGCCAGCTTTGTACCACAACGTCGGGACGGGCGTAAGTCATAGTGCTCTTACCGCCCATAAAATTCATTTTATCTTATCTTATCTTGAACTACAACGATATACGTATAATCTCTGCGATTTTGGAGAAATTCAGATATGATTATTATATTTCGAAACCAACTTAAACCTGCCAAAATTTAGTTATATTAATTCCAAATTCTACTGACTAAGCATAGGGTAATGACGTTTTAAGTTTTCAATTTCCGAAAAAAATAATCGGATTTAGAAAAACTATATTTATTCCTAAAGTTTCGGTTTTTCGATTATTGGATTTTTTTTCTTTACCGAAAACCTGATGCTTTACTATTTTACCCAAATGTTTATGTTTCCTGATTTTTCTTAATTTTCTTTCCCTAAATTCTCCGTTTCCTATTTTCCATTTTTAAAAATTCCAACTTCCGATTACCAGAAAATGAATGGGCATCCTTACTTGGAATAGTATGTATGGCGTTAAAAGACAAATCAGAAACTCATACGACAATAGATATAGAACCTGCATCGCTTTCGCAGTGCCTATACGAAGGCAACGATCGTAATTACTTGAACTAGGGGGTCTGCATCACTGTTGTAGATGCAGCAATATGAGCAATACAATTATTCGTTTCTCCGTATGCTCAGCTTCTAGTAGACTGCTTCCAAATTGCATTTAAACATTACTCAGGGTAGGGGTGTTCCATTTTTCGATATATCAAATCGATATCGATGTTTAAAAAATATCAACGCTTCGATATTGAAACTTGTTGACATTCGATATATCGATACTTCGATATTTCGGTTCGATAATAAGTTCGATATTTCAAATCAATATTAATTTCGATATTTCGATACGATATTTGAGTTCGATATTTCATTGCCGACCTCGGTAGCCGTGTGGGCCAGGGCACTCGTGAGGTTGAGAGTTAGAATCCCGCCTAGGGCATGGATGTTTGTGAATTTTAAATCCATTGCATTCATATCATTGTGGATCGCGGTGACTCAGTGGTAGAGTGCATTTGGAGCCTTCAGTTTGATCCTGGCTCATGACATATGAGTTTTGTGGTGGACAAACACAGTGTCCGTAGGTTTTCTTGGAGTTCTCCCATTGTCCTATCATTTTATTAATTCCACCAATTTTTCGTCCATTCGGCCTCAGCCCAAGTTGCCTAAAGGCCTGAAATAAAATTCAATTCAATTCATATCATCGTGACGGACCGAAGTCTAGAGTTACTAAAATGTGCATATAAAATAGAAAAGGTAGAGGTAAGGAGAGGAACAGGCAAGAGAAAGAGAGAGAGAGAGTTTTCTTTTTTCTCCTCTCTTCGGTGTTTCTAGGCATATGTCGGGATGGTGCCTGCTAATTAGACTTTGAAAGACTCCATTCCGCATCCTTTCCCCTCCACTATCCCAGCTTGAGCCATAGTTTCATAAGGGGCTTAAATAAATTCCGATACCAAAATATCATAATCAGGAATATCGAAACAAGTGAGGCGGAGCCCAGTCGGAGGACTGCACACATAATAAGCTACCGCCAGACTTCAACAGCGAGCATCCTATTTATATGATCAATGTTACGTTGGAAAAATTGCGGCGAGACCTTTCCAAGGACATCTCAACCACCTTCCTAGCCCTAGCAGTTCCCAAATTGCAAATCCATCCCCAAAACTCGAGAAACGCCCCTGCTATCTGGATAAATGATTCGGGTTTAAACTCGTCTTGCCGAGACCTTTCCAATGACACCTCAACCACTTTCCTAGCCCTACTAGTTCCAAATTTGAAATGAGCCGAAATTCGGGGACCGCCCCTGTAATCTGGATGAATGATACAGGTTTGAGCTAGTCTTGCCGAGTCCTTTCCAACGACACCTCAACCATCTTCCTAGCGCTAGTAGTTTCTGAGTTGAAAGTTGTCAACAGATGGATACTTGCTGCTGAAGCCTAGAAATGCAATTATTAGTTCGAATTTGAATTTATTAAAGTTTTTCAGTATCTTTGGCTTGTTCTGTGATGGGGTAGAGGATGGAGAAGGACATTACTTAAGGTAATATACCGGGATTCACCCGGTGAGACTAAGACAAATCCTGGAAATGCTCAGTCAAGAACGGTCGGTCCTACCTCCTTTTTGTTGGTCCGAAGTCCGCGACGTTACCACCTGAACCACGGGCTAACTAATCATCAGTTGAAGTCAATCAACTAATAGCGGAAGTTAGTAGTAACTTCAGACCACTTGAAGTGAGAGTTCGATTAGGGTGTTCGATAATCGAAACTGACCATCGAAGTTTGTATTTGAATATTAATTTAACGAGGTATTGAAATAAAAAAAAAATACCGAACCGAAGCATTGAAATACTGACACCCGAACAAAACTGGCATGAACAAGATCTAAAGAAATGTCAAAAAGGAGTACTGTAACACTAAACAAAACAAGGGTGAACATTGTTCTAAATACGACAGACCGAACAAGCTAACAGAATATTTAGTCGACCTAGATAGTGCTTCTTCACTTGGGAGTTTGATCGGTTCTGGAAGCGACATCCTGCATGACCAAAAGCATTTTTGGTACCCACAGCAGACACTGGCAATAGTGAAAACGAAGTTGACGTAAGTTGCAGCGCGTTCGAAAACCATATTGCGCATTCTGACTTTTCTTTCTACGCATTTTTTTTTTTCTGTGTAGCTCACAAAGACATACAGATTGGACCAGCTTTTTATTTCCATTCTTTCCTTGGCTTCTCTTTATTTATTTATTTGCTTCGCTTTCTGAAAGAACAGCATACAAGGGTTCAAATCCCGCGGGCGATCGTAGTGTTCATAAATAAATTCAATGTTAAGAAATGCTGAATTCACAATGAACGTAATTTGTTTGTTTGAATCTGTTGACGTTCACGTCCTAACCGAACGGTAGACTACTCATTGTCAGGTTTAAACTGTCAATCACTCTACTGCATCTAATGAGGTCCACCACAGGAAATAAAGCCTGAGAATCGTAGACTTACAAGATGACGAGAGTGAGAGAGTAAGTCAAAAGAAGCTGGTTTCGATAATCTGGTTTCCTTTGGCAGGAGCCATGAAATGAAGAAATAAAAGATAATACTTACAACATAAGGTGTAACGAATCCAACGGTGCACCGTCAAGTGCACTATTTGCATCGTCCCGTTGTACCCTGTTTATCCCCGTTGTCCGATTTCAAACGGTAGATAGCACTACTGTAATAACAGTTGAAAGGCTAATGGACGCAAGGTACATGTATGAGTGTTGAGGGTCTTATTCCGAAGAAATGGGAATTGAATTTACTTGAATTTTTATTTAAGGCTTTTTGGCAACTTTGGCTCAGGCCGAAGAAAGTAAAATGTTAAACAGAAACTTATCAACAAATGTTATAACTATATTGCAACAGTTTACTAAACGCATATCGTGAGAAAATAATAAATTTCCTCGAAGAATGATATCTGAAAATATGCAGCATCTTACTGGATTTTTACAAAGGCAAATAGGGGGGAGGGGGAATTGTAAGTAGAATTTTTCAGGATCAATTTTAACAGTAAAAATTTTAAAGTTATACTCAAAATTTTGGAGGGGGTGACCCCTCTATCGGGGGGGCAAAGGTTTGGCATTGAACGTCAAGGGTGACTCAGATGTCTACTATGGGGCACTACAAATCTTGACACGTTCACTGCAACAAGATCAGCTCTGCCAAACAAATCCTACTCTCACGTCCACGAAGGCTGCAAAGCCGCGTGCCTCCTGGTCTCACAAACGAGAGAGGGTGAAGGCGAGCTTCTGGCGCCTTAAAACCAGAAACGGTAGGCGAAGGGAGTAAACCCCGACAGAAAATCCGAGGTCCTCCAACGCAGCGGGGGTCGGACAGCGGGCTAACAACCTACTTCTGTAAAGCAACCATTGTTACGAAATCCCAAGAAGAGCCTCGGATTGGTAGGATTGATGGTGATCGGACACGGCAACGACTTAAGGACATAACGATAGGAACATGGAATGTAAGAACGCTAAACAAAACGGGCGCACTTCAAAACTTACAGCAAGAGTTATCAAAATATCAAATAGAAGTAGCAGCAATACAGGAAACAAAATGGCATTGGAAAGGTATTATGGACACAAAGACACAAACCATGCTATACAGTGGAAAGGATGCAGGAATACATGAAGAAGGAGTAGCCATTATAACAGACAAGAAACTTAAGGGTTCCATTATGGGATTTACAGCACACAACG